>ML779785.1:138980-150185 GCA_009831015.1 Picea engelmannii
ACACACACACACACACACACACACACATATATATATATATATGTGTGTGTGTGTGTATTTAAAATAGATATATGTTGTCTCTCTTGCGATGCTCTTCTTAAGTTGTCGTTGTTGCGACGATTGTCTTCGGTTGTCTCTCTTGCAACAATATTCCTCGGTTGTCGTTCCTGCAACGATATTCCATGGTTTTCGTTGTTGAGACGATTGTCATAGGTAATCTCTCTTGAGATGACTATATTAGGTCTTTGTTGCAACAATTTTCCCAGGTCATCTCTCTTGCGACGTTATTCCTCGGTTGTCATTCTTGCGACGATTGTCCTAGGTCGTCTCTCTTGCGACGATGTCCGTAGGTTATCTCTCTTGCGATGACCACGGTAGGTCGTATATTTTGCGACGTTATTCCAGTTTTTTCTCACGTTCGACGATATATGATGCGATGTTTGAGGGGGTCAAGATTCATCGCACTCTCCACGACATAACGTTGCAAGAGCGTCGAGATGGCCGTCGCAAAATGACCCAAATTTACTAGTGATTGGTTGTGGTTATACACATGTATGTTGGAATATATGTTGGATTTCATTGGGTGTATGCATGCTTATGCTATGTTTCGTTGTAGTTAATATGCTAACAATGAAAGTGAATGAATTATTGGTATATTATAATTTTGAGATCATTTCATGAGTTGTTGTGGATTTTGTTGAGGGGGATGGATTCACAATGCTCAACAGTAGGGATTAAACCCAAGGATGAGGCCCAATTAGACTCCTCCCTATTTGGTATGGAATAATCCTCCAAGTTATCAGTATAGCATCCGTTCAATGGGCTTTAACAATTTTCCCTTTTTCGTTTAATTTTTTAGAATAAAATAATCAAACAAACTAACCTAATTATTTAAATAATTATTTAAAGGGAATTTGTTCTCTAGGGTAACCTGTAAAGCAATCAATAGACATAGATATAATTTATAATCATTTCATAAATAAGTCCTCTAGAGGAATATTAACATACAATCCATATCATAAAGTTGAAAGAGATGAAAATTAGAATACTCATAATTAATTCAATGAGTATGCTAAACACAAATATTTGGAAAGAGAATTTACTAAAAACAATAGAAATTCTATCAATAATGTAAGATAACTTACTAATAATTGAAATTCTTACTAGATAACTGATACATTCACACAATAGAAGATTAATCCATGATCATGATAAATGCACAAAGATTTATTAGTAAACCAAAACACCTTTGCTCCAATTAAATTCATTAGAATTTGCCTCAAATTAATTCTCGGCTTAAAATTTTCCAAAAAATGGTTTTAGAGTCAAAACTCCCTCTTCCACCCTTCAGTATTTAATTTATAGTATTAATGAGAAATTTAAAAATAGTAAAAGAAAAAAAGTAAAGGGTAACCAATTAGCATGTTTCCATTTCTTGGGTGATGTGCTAGTTTCGGTCATTGCATGTTCATGCATATCGATCGCTTCCTTTACTACTATTTCGACCATTGCATGATCGATATTCTCTACGTCCAATATGGGAGTCTCATTTTTCGTATGCTCGACATCATAATCAACCCATTGTTGAAATCTCTCTTTGCATAACTCCTGTTGTGGGAACACATGGTTATCCATGGGTACAGAAAGACTCTCTTTCTCCTGCTTGAAGCATTGAGAATATTTTTCGATCTATGGAGTCATAAACTCCAGTTTGGCACATGTCTCTATTTCCTTAACTAGGAACTTTTATATGTGGCAACTCTCAATCAACATAATTCCTTTAAGTTCATCCTCTCAATTTTCAACCACTTTATCAAAGTGGGTTACTACTTGATTGAATGACTGGAAATCCTCAAGCAGACTGAACGTATGAAATTTCCTATTCAATATGATCTCATTCAAATGGCACCAACACTTTGTGCAAAATTTCCATTCCTTCTAATTTAGATTATATTGAGAACGATACGAAGGAAAACATATAATAAGGAAACACACAAATATATTGCAAGAAACAAAGTAATAGAGTTATACTCAGATTCTATTAATGAATGTCTGCAATACAAAAGACTGTAAAATGAAAAACACACAAGCTAGCTAGAATGGTAGTAGTTTATCTCTAAAGATAAAGACGTGATGAATACACTCATTTGCAAGAGGATAATTAAAAACATGCCGAAAATACATTTTAACGTAAATCATCAATGAGAAAACCATAAACATCCAAAAACCTAACCCTAGAAGATGAAACACCAAAAGGTTTGTATACCCCTATGTGGTTAGTTGATGCATCAACTTCCTGGGGGCGTTACGTTTGCATACAATCTTTGTTTGGGGAACTCGATAACCCATTGGAAAGGTATAGTCGAGAAGTAGACATTATGAATGGCAAAATACATGAGTCTGATATCTATTAGGTGTTTCCACGTCATAAAAATGTCATTTAGGGCCTCAAAAGGACCCCAAAAGTTTGGGATCCGAAAAACTATAGAAAAATTGCCAACATGTGGAACCATTCTAAATTAGTGGAATAGGTGGGTGGCCACCAGTATCCACATGGATCATTCCTCCCCCTTAGGAATAAATGGTCCCCATTGCATCAAGTTCCTCCATCAAATGAGGAACCTTCTGTTGAATTTGACTTATGGTGAGTCACTTTCCCTGGTGAAGAAACTACCCTGCTTTAACGACCTGATAGAGTTGGATGTTCTGCTAGCAGGATCCCTTCATATTGGTGTCCATGACCCGATCAATTGTTTCTTGTTCAATGAAGTAAGGATTGAATTTTATAAGGGATAAGGGCTCGACCACGCCCAAAGTGTCCAGGAGAGGTGGAAAATATGGTCGAAGCAGTTCCACATTAAACACTGGGTGCAATCCAATGAAAGGGGGAATACTTAATTCAAAAGAGTTCTCACCCATAGCCTTGGTGATGGTGTAGTTCCCATATCAGAGTGGGAGAATATTCCAATGGGGTCCTTTGAGGTGCTCTTTCTACAAATGCAACCATACATTATCTACCACCTGAAATTTATTTGGTACCCATTGCTAATTGTGGGGCTACTTGTACTTGGCGTTGGATTTCTACAAAATGTCATAAACCTTTCATTGAATGTGCTATATTTGTTCAACAAATATGGTTGCTCAATCAAACTTGGTCTAAGCATGGGAGGACTCTTCATGTGAAACTACAATGGGAAGAGCTAAATCGATGGGGGTCAATGGCTAGAACCCCAAGCACGCTTGGAAAGGGTTGTGCCCAATAGAGTTGTGAAGGGCTCTGTTGTAGCTATGTTGAACATAAGGAAGGATCTCATCCCATGTGTGTGGATGTTTGGAATTGTACATCCTCAAGATATGGAAAATCATCATGTTGACTACCTTTGTTTGTCCACCAGTCTATGGGTGGAAGGTAGTCAAATTGGTTAGCTTGGTGTCCATCATCGACCATAGGATGGACCAAAAATTACTCATGAACCTACTGTCTTGATATGAAATAATGGTTTGTGGGAGCCCAAAACGAACCCAAAAACGTTCAAAGAAGATCTTAACGGTGACCTCGACTGTGATTCTCTTCTTGCAGGGTGCCAAAAATTTCATCTTAGATAATCGATCAACGACCATGAAGACAAAATCATTCCCATGCTTGGTGTAAGGAAGACCAAAAATGTAATCCATGGAGATGGAATCCCAAGGTCTATCAAGAGTAGGAAGAGGGGTGTATAGCCCCTGTTTCTTGATGGAAGGTTTGGAAATGGCATAGGCAATGTAGGATCTGATGTACTTGTGGACATATTGTCAAATCTTCGGATAATAAAAATGATTTTGCAGTAATGCCACTATTTGTTCCACACCAAAGTGTCTTGTCACTCAACTGTAATGGGATTCCCAGTAATATTTTCACACTCGCTTGAAGGAACACAAAGATGGATCAAATGGCATATAATTCCATCCTGGAGATGAAAGTCTGGAACTGTTTTTCCTTCACTCAATGTCTGATAGGGAGAAGTAGAGTAAGAGTCACTATTGTATAATCATGGCCACCCAAACGTCTCATGCCCACATGAATTAAGAACTGTGGTTATTTCCACAACTGAGGGTTGACTGAGGTAGTCTGCAACATGGTTGGTGTTTCCCTTCTTATACTTGATGTTCAAGTGGAACTACTGTAGGTATGTGGACCACCTATGATGGCGATCATTCTGTAACTTTCCCCATGACTGCATGAATTACAGAGGCCTGTGATTAGTGTGGATGATCATTTCCTTCTCTATAATGTAATCCTTCCACTGTCAACTTGCCTGCATAATGGAGTACATATCTTTTTCATAGGTGGGGTATCTATGAAAAGCATCAGATAGTGTTTCACTTTGATAGGGCACCAGATGCCCATTCTGAGTGAGGATTGCATCGATAGCATAATATGAAGCATTTGTCTCAATATTAAATGGTTGTTGCAGGTCTAATAAAATAAGGATTAGTGTTGAGTAGAGGTGGAATTTTAAATCCTTGAATTCTTTCTGCCAGGGAAATACCCAAACAAACTTGGCTTTAGCTCCACCCTTGGTCACTTGTATTAGGTCCCAAGTGATATGAGAGAACCCCAACGCAAAACTACAATAGAAGTTGGCAAGGCTCAAGAATATTCATAGCTCGATCAGTCTCTTCAGGGCTATCCAATCATAGATGACTTGGATCTTGGTTGGATCCACATGCACACCCTCCTCATCCATGATGTATCCAAAATATTGGATCATCTGCATGTCAAAGGAACACTTATCCAAATTGGCATATAAATTTTGTTGTCACAGGGTGCCCAAGACTTGTTGAATGCGCTTCAAATTTTCCTCCCAAGTTTTTCTAAATATGAGGATGTAATCCAAATATACAACCACAAAGGATTTTTTGAATTGTTGCAATATATCATCCATCATCCGCATGAATGTGGTCGAGGAATTAGTCAAGCCGAAAGGCATGACCAACCACTCAAAGAGACCTTCTTTAGAATTGAAGGTTGTCTTCCATACATCAATTTGCTCAATCGACATTTGGTGGTAGCTTGAATTTAGATCAATCTTATTAAATTTTTTTATCTCCCTTGATATAATCAAGAAGATCATCAATTTGAGGGATGGGGTACCGATTTTTTTGTGATATTTTTCCAGGATCTATAATAACACAAAGTTTCCATGTCCCATCCTTCTTCTATACCATAACAATTGGGATCCCACAAGGTGAGGACCTTGGTCTGATGCATCCCTTCAAATTTAGTTCTTGGATCTGACATTTGATTTCTTCATTATTCATAACAAAATGCCTATATATAGGGTTGTTAGGAAGAGGAGCACCAGGTGTCAAACAAATTGAGTGATTTACCTGATAATGCAAAGGAACACCACTAGGCGAGGCAAATATGTCTGTGCACTCTTATACTATCTTTTCCACCTGGTGCTACTATGTAGAGAGACCTTGTGAAAAGGTTTTGGCGGTTTTAGTGACCTTCCGTTCACCTTCTGACCAGAACATAAAGAGGAAAAATATCTTGGTCTGAGAAACCAAAATTTGGCATTGCTTCATGAAGATCAAAGAGATCGTAGTAGTTGGGACTTCCTCCAATAACTTGTAGATTTGACCTCCCAAAGTAATAATGAAACTGCAAGGAATAGAGTCATAAACAACATGACATTTCCACATATATGGTTGACCTAAAAGAACATCAAAAAATTCAAGGGGGGAAACATCATACAATACCTCATCTTTGAAGGTTTTGATGTTTTATTACTACAGGAGACATTGTTGGCTGACGCGGATGTCTCATCCCTGGATGAGCCAACTGATGGTGTATGGTTGAGAATGTGACATCATTGTTAGGTTCAACCTCTTGATGACCTATGCTGAGATTAGGTTCTTCTGGTTACCACTATCAACAATAAAATGGAGGAGGGTCCCCTTCACCCACATCTATGAGTGAAAGAGGTTCTCCCCTTCTTTAGGCTCTTCCGGTTCCTTTGGCTAGACTTTTATGGTGGAAACGGTGACATTGGGTTCTGCATAAATGATTCATTTTTCCTTATTCGGTTCTAAATCAGAGTCTGAGTCGACATTTGACTCTGAGGATTTTTTCTCAGCCAACAATGACTGGTTTGAGTGACATTCATCAGTGTTGTGCCAAGGTATTTTTTGGAACTCACACCACTTTCCATTGTCCTTCTTCAACTTCTTGTTACCCTTCTTTGCTGGTTTCTTGGAGTGGTTGTCCTAGGGTTGTCCATCCTTTCTCTGTCCTTTCCTATGGAAGTTAGGGCCATATTTACCATGCTTCTGTTGTGATGGATTTGCAGAGATAAAATCCATCTTATTATTTTGCTTGAACTTTTTCTTGATCTTGAAATCATATCGGTAAGCAGCTCCCAGTGAGGAGATGTCCAAGAACTCCATATTTGTTTGGATGTACCTATGTAGGCCATTTCAATACTTCAGGACTAAGTGTTGTTTAGAGTCTTTAATACCCATCTTTGTGTGCAAGGTATGGAACATTTTGGTGTAATACATCATCATCTGGTCTCTCTCTTGACGCGAAGTCTCCCATCTTGTGTACTAGTCATCATAGTTTCCAATAGGATAGTATTGTTCCTTGAGGGCATTGATAAAATATTCCAAGTCGGTTCTGGCCAAAAAACTACAGACTCATCTTTGACATGTTTTTCAAGTAAGTTTCCAACCAATATCTTACATGGGGAAGAGGTTTAAGGAGCACGAAGATGATATTTTCACTGTTGGAAAAGTTTTGGACAAATAAATAACCCTCTAGCAGACTTAACCATTTTTCCAAAGCGTCGACGTCTATCTGGCTTTCAAATAAAGGGATATCAAATTTTACTTGTACCTTGAAGGGTGTCGTACTTCTGAAGTGAATTTTGGTTGAAGGTGTCGCCATCACTATTGGAAGTTTTCGAAGGATCTAGGCAAAATTATCCATCATCTCGTTCCTCTATTGTGTGAGGGATTCCTCAAGCAATAGTTTGATAGGATCTCCTTCCTTGTCATATCTCTTTTCTTCCATGATGGGAGGTCCCTTGGGATGGTGAGATAGGTTTTCCTCAAGAGAAACTAACTCAAGACCCAACTCTTTATACCGTGGACTCATCAAAGACATGCACTAAGAAACAACAAGGAGTAGAATACTCCGATGCCACCGATCCATATTATATTGAGAACAACATGAAGAAAAATATATAACAAGGAAACACATAATAGATATATTGCAAGAAACACAGTATTACAATTAAACTCAGATTATATTAATGACTGTCTGAAATACAAAAGACTGTAAAATGCAAAGCACACAAGCTAGCTAGAATGGTGGTAGCTTATATCTGAAGATAGATATGTGACGACTATGCTCATTCGCAAGAAGTTGATTACAAAGAGGTTGAAAATAGATTTTAACATAAAGAATCAATGAGAAAACCCTAAACATCCAAAAACCTAACCATAGAATATGGAACACCAAAAGGTTTGTGGCCCTTGATGTGGTTAGTTGATACATCAAATTCTTGGGGGGGGGTTACTTTTGCATACAATATCCATTTGGGGTGCTCGGTAACCCATTGGAAAAGTATATCCGAGAAGTACACATTCCAAATGACCCTATATATGCCTTCGACATCTATTGGGAATTGCCACATAAAAAACACGTTGTTTAGGGCCTCAAAACGACCCTAGAAGTTTGGGACTCGAAAAACTGTAGAAAAACTGCCAAGATGTGGAACCATTCTGAATTACTGGAACAGGTGGGTGGCCACCAATATCCCCTGGATTACCTTCACTGATTTATCCTTTTATTTTATTGATAATTCTTTCCAATAATTCAAATATCTCCAAGAACATCCCTCTTCAATCAACATACCAATATCTTGTTCCTCATTACTACGAACTCTTTGAATTTCCATAATGTAATCTACTTGGTCCTACATCCTCACCTATTTCTCATGCCACTTCAATACCTCCCTATGCATGATTGATAATTTCAAAGTGTCCTCTTGCAAATATTCTACCTTGGAAAAAAATTTCATCCTAACTTGTGGATGTCTGAGGTCTTCTTCTTGTATATCCCCTTTGAACTTAACCACAACATCAAAAGATCTCTGATATTAATCTAGCTGATTTCTTAAGAATTCCATCTCTTTCTTCATACTCTCCACCTTGAATTTATTGGCTTCGACATTGTCAATGGTAGCATGAGAAATTTATATCCCTGTAGCTACAAGCTTGTTGATCTTTTCCTTATTCATGGAAAATAAAGGCTTCTTGATAGTGCAAAAAACAACACTATCAACATCTACCCATTTCCTTTTTTTTGTTCTCTTGACAATGGATTGCCTCTGCCATTTAAATGATATTGATTCCAAATCAACGATCTCTTCAATCAAATTTGGAATTTTCCTATCCCCCCATGACAATACATTTTGAAAAGTCCCCAGGTATGGAACTGTTTTAGCATAGTCTCCTTCCCGTTATCAACAATGTTTACTTTAGGTGATTTATGTGATTAATCAACTTTGTAACACCCTGAGTTTTGAGACCCATATTACATAATGTATTTTGTTAATTGAAGAGAGGCCAGAGTTCCCAAACAATTGAAAGAGGCCAGTGTTCCTAGGAAATGTAATGTTTTGATCATTATTAATATAAAACACATTGTTGGATGCTAGACGGACAAGGACAAGAGTTATAGGGGGATATGATTCCACAAGAGAGGGGGCTTGAGGGGCTAAGTATTTACATTTTTTATTTACCCATTTTTTTTAATGGAGAATAACAACTACGTGAGCTTCTTGGGAGGAAGGCCAAGTGGTTCCTTAATTACAAGAATTACATAAACCCATCCTTGGTCTTGGGTGTGGGTTCTTCTTCTTCAGTTTTTGATTGCTTCTTATTTACTTGTTCACTCCCTCAATCAATTGCTGGTTTTTCACACCTTTCGTTGGGATTTCACTCCATTCATTCTTTCACCCATTCATCTCTCCTGATTGGTGTCTTGTCTTGGGAAAGGAAAAAAATCTATTGGAGAGGAGCCATGGTTGTTGGCTGTAGAGATGGCTGGTGTATTCCAGCCATAAAACAATATCTGCATGTCTGAGAGGCTTTGCTCTCTGCTTAATTTTTATCATAGATGTGAGTTATGAGAGTCCCAACATGTAGATTTTTTACCATCTGCACTGGAGCCTTGTAAGGAGATGGAAAACCTAAGGGACTGCATAGCAGAGAAGGGGGTCCATTCTCTTGGGTTGTGCAGGCTGGGTAGAAGAGAGTTGGTGTACTTTAGATTGTTGTGGGTACTGAGAAGCCCATGATAGCTTGAGTGTTCACTGGTTTGGGAAGCCAAGTGACACTCTGGAACCGTCCTTGTGGATTCATAGCCTTGGCTCGGGGGTGACATTGTTGTTGAGACTTGGAACAACAATGTCTACGGTTGGGTGGAACGTCCTTAGTCTGTAGCCAGTTGGTGACTCGTTTTATGAAAGATAAGTTCTCTCTGTTATGGTTTTATTTACCTGTGTATCTTTATTTCCACTGTGTATTTAATTATCTATGAATTTCACATCTATAATATGCATGCTTGTTGGTTATTGATGTGCATGTCGTATGGTTCATTTCTTTTATGTTGTAGAATGAATATTGATCTATGCATGTGAATACCTCACACATATTTATTAATTAAAAGTTAGATCAAGAGTCAAAAGAAGTCTGAGAGAGGGCCTGAAGTAGTGTGTCTAGATGGGGGTGGTTGGGTACGTTACAGGAAGTGGCGTAGCTCGACCTGGGGGTGGTTGGGTACGTTACAGATTGGTATTGGAGCTTCAGTTTGAAAAATCAGGCTAGTATGGGCTCGATCTGTTGGTTAGGATCTTATGGTTAAGATTGATTTCACACTTTGACTATGTTCGAAATCTCAGGAGGTGTAGCGGTTTGAGAAAACAAGCAGAGGCCAAGGAGTCAACCCTGTAGTGGAGAGATCAAAGGTCAATCCTTTGAAAGTTTGAAAAATCCTTCGTTGGAGGGAATCAGATCTGTAGAGGAGATAAGATCTTGACCGTTGGATCTAAGCGCAGGAGAAAGAGAACCATCCATAAGATTTCTCAGGCCATAAGTCTTGGCAAAAGCAGAGTGGATCTCAGCCCTAGATCCCATCATGGAATCTGAGCCATAGATATCACAATTCAAAGACTCAACACTTTGGGAAAAATTGACCCTTGTGTCACCAGGAGGAGAAATCCCCAAAGCTACAAAGTCTCGGAGTGAATCTACACCGTAGATCACTGGGAGAGTGTGAGCCATTGGATCCATGACTGGTTCGAGGATTCGACACTCCAGGAGAAATTGGTTATGGTTTCTTGGAGTGGAGAATTCCCCGAAATCCTAAATTCTAGAGTAAATCACGACCTTTGATTGTTGGGTACACATGTCCTTATATTTCCAAGTATTCGAAAATTCAGCTATCCGGAGGAGTGCGGGTGAAATTTATTTTGGTGTGAAAAGCCCCGAAGCTTCAAAGTACCAGAGCTAATCCTAGTCATTGATCAAAGGAGAGTCTCATTCATAGACTCTTCCCTTCACCAGTTTGATGTTCGCCAGTTTGAGTTAATCACAGCTTTTGGTCGAGGGAGGAGTGTGAGCCGTCGATTTCAGTTCGACGTTCGACTATTTGAGAGATACCATGTGTTGGAGTCGGGAAATTTTTGAAGCCTAGAGTCTCAGATATGATCTCAGTCGGAGATCAAGGAGCAAAGAATGTGGATCGTCCTTGTGGTTTATGATGTGTCATAGGCCACATGGTAGGGATGTCATGTGGGGAGACGTGTCACCCGGATTCAGTACCTTTTGGACCCAAAACTTTTTTTTTTTGAGTGACACGTGGCACACATACCATGGTTCCATGTCACCCTAGGTGACGTCAGCATGTCATGTCATCTACGAGAGTATGTAACTCCAAGGGTGTCCAAGTTTTTACTAGTGAAAAGTGTCAAAGCTTGAAGTTGCAAAGGAACACAGATCATTGTTTAGCCCTAATATTGGCTCATTACCCCTTAATTAGGGCATATTACATTAGTAATGTTATTTTATTTATGTCAGCTTTATTCCATTAGTTGTAATTATACCTCCTAGTCTCCTATATATACCAAGGAGACATTTTCATTTGGAATC
>ML779785.1:154326-186678 GCA_009831015.1 Picea engelmannii
TTTTGAAAACCTACCATAGAGTCAAGAAGGATTTTTTTTGGGATGGCCTTAAAACTGATGTTCAAAGGTTTGTGGCAGAATGTTTGGTTTGCCAACAAAATAAGGTGGAAACAATTAAGAGCCCAGGTATTTTACAACCATTAGCCATCCCAAGTCAGCGCTTGGAGGTGGTTTCCATGGAGTTCATCACAGGGTTACCGAAGTCTGAAGGAAAGAGTGGCATCATGGTGATTGTTGATAGACTGACCAGGTACACACACTTTTGTGCACTCTCTCATCCCTTCAAAGCTAGTACAATTGCCACTGCATTCATGGAGACAGTTCAAAAGCTACATGGCAACCCAAAGATTATTGTAAGTGACAGAGATCCCATCTTCATTGGACATTTTTGGATATTGTGAGAAGCCTACAAATAGAAGTGCAAAGTTAGAAAGTAGACAATGAGAGACTGATGAGAGAACAAAATCAAACAAATTCTCAAGTGATGCAAATCATAAATCAGTTGTAGAGGCAAACAAAGAATGTTTCAAAGAAAGTGGGAGAGGGAATATGTCATGAAAAGTTGTTTAACCCATTGAAATTCCTTCTGATCCTCTTCTCCCACTTCATCTGGTCTGTAAGGATACATATCTGCTATATTGAATATGGGTGATATTCCTACCCCATCTGGTAATTCTATTTCATAAGCATTGGACTCAAATTTCCTCAAAATCTTACACGACCCTATCTTCTTCATCTTCAGCTTATTATACGCTCCCCTTGGGAATATTTCATTCCTCAGGTGAGCTAAGACCAAATGTACTACTTCCAATTGAAGTTCTCTCCCGTGATGATCTACTTTGCGCTTATATTCTAGGTTGGAATTCTTTAACCGCTCCTTAACCTTGTCGTGAAGCTCTTGCATCTCTACTGCAAAAGCCTCTTCTCCAACACTTCTGGATTCACTCTGCCCTAATTCTCTCAATTCATATACTCCTCTCAGCTTCATCCCATATTTCCTTTGGAATGGGCCATATCTTGTGCTTTTGTTAGGTGAATCGTTATATGAAAATTCTACTTGCGGCATAATCTGATCCCACTGATTGCGATGTTGAGTTACTAAACTCCTCAATAAATCTTCCAAAATTCGGTTCACTACCCCGGTCTGTCCATCCGTCTGAGGGTGATATGATGAGCTAAAAGACAATTATGTTCCCAGCATCTTCCATAGTGTCCTCCAGAAATGACCAACAAATTTGGTATCTCGATCTGAAACTATACTCTTGGGTAAGCCATGAAGTCTAACAACTTCCTTGAAAAACATGTTTGCAATGTGAGTTGCATCACTGGTTTTATTACATGGAATGAAATGTGCCATTTTATAGAACTTGTTGACTACCATGAATATGGAATCACAACACCTTTGTGTCCTTGGCAATCCTAACACAAAATCCCTGCTTACCACATCCCACAGCCTCTCTGGTACTGGTAATGGTTGATACAATCCTGTATTCTATCTTTTCCCTTTCATGTGTTGGAAAATTCTTCATTTGTTCACAAATTTCTTGATATCTTTCCTCATCCCTGGCCAATAGTATAAGTTGTTTAGTTGTGCAAACATTTTTTCATGGCCGAAATGTCCAGCCAATCCCCCACTATATTTTTCCTTCAGAAGATTCTCTCTCATGGAGCTCTTCGGAATACACAACTGATTTCCCTTGAATAACAGTCCACCCTGAATAAAATACTCGATCCATTGGCTTCTATCTCTGAGAACTGGATTCTCGCATGCTTCATAAGTGTCTTTAAAATCTGGATCATCTCTGTACATATCCTTAAGGCTATCAAAACCTAAGGTCTTCACACGAAATTCCTGTAGAATCAAACATTTCTTTCTCAATGCATCAACAACCTTGTTAGCAGTTCCAGAAATGTGATTTATAACAAAAGTAAAGTTCTTCATATATTCAACCCATTTTTCATGTTTCTTGCTTAGATTCTCCTGTCGAGTTATGAATTGTAAAGCATGGTTGTCGCTATACAAGACAAACTCTTTTGGAATCAAGTAGTGCCTCCATTTCTTTATTGTCTGTATAATTGCATACAATTATTTATTATATGTGAAATATTTCACTTTGGAATTGTTCAACTTCTCACTGAAGTATGCAATCGGTCTATTTTCTTGACTCAAGACTGCTCCAATCGAAAATCCACTTGCATCACATTTGACTTGGAATGTTTTACTGAAATCTGGCAGAACCAAAACTGGTTGTCCAGTTATTTTCTCCTTCAGCAACTTAAAACTTTTCTATGCTTCCTCTGTCCAATGAAAATATTTATTTCTTTTCTTGACTGTGTCCATCATTGGTGCAAAAATTCCACTAAAATTTCTGATGAACTTCTGGTAAAAACTGGCTAATCCATGGAAGCTTCTGACTTCAAAGATGTTCATTGGTGATGGAAAATCTTTGATTTATTTTACCTTCTCAAGATCCATCTTCAACTCATTTGAAGAGATCACAAACCCAAATAAATGAGTTCTTTCTTCGTGAAAGACGAATTCTTCAAATTTATCAGCAACTTCTATTGCTGCAATCTCCTCATTACTAGAGTTAAATGTCTCAAGTGTTCCTCCCCAATCTTACTGAAGATTAGTATATCATCAAGATACACAATCAAAAACTTACCAATGAAATATTTCAAGACTTCGTTCATTAATCTCATGAAAGTACTCGACACATTCGTCAAACCAAACAACATGACAAGCCATTCATACAGTCCTTCATTCATTTTGAATGTTGTCCTCCATTCATCACCTTCTCTCATTCGAATCTGATGATATCCGCTTTTCAAATCAAGTTTTGAAAAAAAATTTGCTCCACTTAAGCAATCCATCAAGTCATCCATCCTCGGTAAAGGAAATCTATGTCTGATGGTGATTTTGTTTATATCTCTTGAGTCGGTACACATTCTCCATCCACCATCCTTTTTTTTTACTTAGCACTGTTGGAACATCACATGGACTCAAGATTTCTCGAACCAATCCTTTGTCCATCAAATCCTAGACTTGCTTCTTGATCTCCTAATTCTCCTACGACGTCAATCTGTACGTTCCTTTTTTTGGTAAACTTGCTCCGGGTATAATGTCAATGTGATGGCTTATACTCTTGATGGGTGGCAACGAACAAGGTAAATCGTTCACCACGATATCAACGAAATTCTCCAGCAGTTCCTGAATTTCCTCGGGTAGATAATCTATCGAAGTACTTGTCAAAATGACTCTGGGTTTTCTCACTACAAAAAACTGGATGTCTTCTTCTTTCTTGACTTCATCAAGAAGCTCCTTCCCACTCATGAGAATTATAGTATTTCTTGTTTCTGATTTTACCCCCTTGTCTTTAATTGGAAACAACATGTGTGTCCTACCATTCTTCTCCAAGGTATAAGTGCTCTTTCTCCCATCATGAACAACATTTCTTTCATATTTCCATGGTCTACCCAACAAAAGATGACAAACATCCACGGGTGTAACATCACATAATATTTCATCTCTGTAACCCCCTATCTTAAATTCAACTAAACATTATTTAGTGATTGTTACCTGATGTCCTTTTTGCAACCATGAGACTCTGTATGGGCTCGGATGTGCAACTGTATCCAATTCCATCTTTTCCACCATTTCTGTGGAGACTAGATTATTTGTGCTTCCACTGTCCACAATTATCTTGCATACCCTATCCTTGGTCTTGCAATAATTTCTAAACAAACTGTTTCTTTAGACTGGATTCTCCGCCTCTTTCTCTGGCTTTAAGAGAATTTTCCTCATTATTAAGGATCTTCCACCTTCTACCTCAACATTTCTCCTTTGTTCTTCTGAAATGTGAGCTTCACCTCCATCTCTTTTTATATCTGGGCATTCAAAATATTTATGTCCAATCTTTTCACAGACAAAACATTTTATCTCACCTCCTCTGCCTCTTCCTCTTCCTCTAGCTCGCGGAAAAGTATTTATGTCGGCAGGTTGTCTTCCCTGTGAACTTCCTCCTCTTTCTGGGTGAGTATGAGGTTTCTTTTCTTCCTCTTTAGGATTTTGTACTCTATCTTGGGCAATTGCTTTGCCTCTACTCTGACTTCTACCTCTGCCTCTTTGACTTTGTTTTCGGGCCAATTTCTCTTCAGCCTTTAGAGCAATATGATAAGCATCTTCCACATTTCTAATCATCACCATGCTCATCTCATCCTGAATGTCATATCTCAGACCATTCCTATATCTGGAAACCTTTTAATCATCATTTTCACGATGACTAGCTCTAATGTTTATCCTGTAGAACTCTTCAATGTATTCTTTCACTGTCATTCCTTTCTCTCTCAAATTATGCATTCTTAAAAACATATTAATTTGGTAGTCCATGGGTATAAACTTGGATTTCATCTTTGCAACCATTTTATCACAGCTTTTGATTCTTTTGTTTCCTTTGCAACGCCTGCTAGCCTATAGTTCATCCCACACAATGACGCATGCCCTTTAAGTCTAGTGACGACATGTTTGACTTTCTTATCCTCTTCGATATCTTCATAATCGAAGTACTTGTCCAGATCTCTAAACCAATCTAACATCTCCTCAATGTATAAGTTTCCTTCGTACATCAGAATTTCCATATTTTCTCTAGCACCTATTCTCGCAACAGCTCTGAATAGACTTTCTTCTGCAGCATCTTCGACTGCAACTTCTTCTCTAGCTCCGGCCTCATTTTCTCTTTCATCTTCACTAACATCTCCAACATCAACTGTCTGTATCTGTGTTGTCTCCGTAGCATCTAATCAAGCACATAGTTCTTTCATTTCCCTTTCCACAGCTGGATCGGGCATTGGTCTATCTTGGCATCTTCTGGGCAACATTGTTCAAATCTGTTCCACGCAGAATTCAAATCACAACTTGCCTTTTGTCCTATCCTTCTTACAGAAAACAAAGATTTTAAGCTCTGATACCACGTGACACAACACCCCTACCTCAACAGGTTCTGCACAACCTCCTAGTCTAAGGATCGTTCTTAATATCTCCTTTGAGTCTGATTGACTCTTTGATTCCCCGTAGGAATCCTCAACAGACAAGTGTCTATCCATAGGTCCTTCCTAGGAGTTACGCATGTGCACACAAGCACTAAGTGCCAACTCACATCCACGTGACCAACTGACATGACCACACACTCCAACAAAAAGGTATATCAAGTTTCATGACTTCGCAACCCCTAGTATGCATCTCCCTGACTTTTTCAATCCCCGAAACCTGGAAAGGATAACAGGTCCTTTGATTCCTCCCTTGACTTTCTTGACGTGACCTTCGACTGCAACCTGGGGCCAAATATTTCAGAAATTTGGGATTCTGCGTACCAACGATATGTAATGCAACAAAACCTTTCACTGATAACCAAAATCATGATGATTCCTCGTCATGATCGATGACTCTGAGCTTCCCGTGATCTGACGATCCTAATTCTATCGGGAGTTCGCAACTCTCGACTTCGAGTCACAACGTCCTCCACACCCCGACTTCTGAAATGGAAAATTCAAGCACGTGATCAATGACCCTCATTGATCCGGATCCAACGACCACTATCCCTCCTGAGTTTATGAGTGTTGAAAGACACTCAGCCTTAATCTCCCCACCGGTCTGCAAGATCCAATGACCCATGGAACTTCGTGATTCTCCCTCTGAGAATTTTGACCGTTCGTTTGGACTTCCCAAAGACTTCTGCCCAATTTCTTTGGCCTCCTTTTCTTCTGACTTAACTTTTGCGAAGTAGTTTTAGACTTCGTTCCTTCTTTGAATTCTCTGAATTCTCTATCCTTCCTGGGATTTTTTCTTCTACAAACTCAAGGATTTCTAAAGGGTTCTTGCACGCACTCCTTGTAGCATTCACAATAACCACCGACTATCCAATGCCTCCAACCCTGTGCACTTCTCTGCAATAACATTTCTTCAACCTTCCTTCTTGGTTGGTAAAATATAAGACTCTCTCTGGTCTGCGCACACCTTGCATGACTCTTGTGCTACACCTGCACTTCTGCTGGTATAAGAACAATGGTATCCCTCCTGAGCTTTTCCGAGATAAAACTTAGAAATTCGTCAATGCACTTTTTTGGACTCTCACTGCACTCCTTGCAGGATTTCTCAGGAAGAGAAACAATTGAAACTTATACTTCTCTTCTCACAGACTTCATACATTCAACATGAAATCAAGAGCATATACACACATAGCATTAGAAACACATGCATAAAAGAGAATATAAACAGACTGTAAACATACCATTCAAAGATGTAAACGAAATGCATAAACACACCATGAAATTGAATCAAAGATTCTTTATATTAATCCAAGTGCATATGTACATGGTTTCAATAGAAACAACTATCTGCTTATAAGATTCCTACAGTCTCTATTCTTTTTCTATACAACTTACAATTGAGAATAATTTCCTTACAGTACAATGCCTACGAGGGAGCTTTCTAGAGTTTTCCCTCTTACATCTCTAGCTATCTAATCGGAATTAAATCTACCTACTTTAAAATCATTACAATTAAATGCCTCCATATTTGACAGATGAGAGCAATGCTCAAGATCTGTTTACAATCTCCAAAACATAAATCCAAATACATCCCTTCAGATATTTCATGAATGCTTTATCTTTTGAAATTCAAAATGTTCTCAAAATGTGCACTAGTGAGTTTCCAGTTGTCCTTCACCTTTGCGCTTGCTTTGTTGGCTCACTTACGATGCTCCTGCATCAACTTTTGACCTTCCTTCACAACTTCATACTTTCTACCTTGGACTCAACCTCATATTAATCCCATAGATCAAAAGTTCTTCACAAGATAGATAATCAATAGATATGTGTGTGAATTGTACTTATGAAAGACTCCTTGAGGGGTATTTATACTTTTTCTAGGTAACCTCTTTCCTTAAACTTAGGGGCTTCTTAACTTTCTTGTTATAACCACTTTATCCTTTCAATAAGACTTGTAACCAACTAGGGTCTTCTTGACCATTATTCCAGGCTTCTAACTTCACAAGGCCATAACTCCTCAACCATGAGGAACTATGTGGTGTACCACCTATCACTGGAAACAACACGACAAGGAATATCCATTCATCAGTGAGTTACCTGCATTTACACTGTCCTTCATGAAAATTTTCTTTGATCAACATTGGGTTCCATAACCATACCTTTGGGGCTACCAAACTTATTCAAGGGTTGACATCAATGACAACCAATCTTTCAACAAAAGAAGCATTCACTATTTAAGATCTACAAATTACAAAACTTAAATTAGAATAACTAAGATCTAATAAACTATGTGGTGTACCACCTATCACTAGAAACAACATGACAATGAATATCCATTCATGAGTGAGTTACCTGCATTTACACTGTCCTTCATGAAATTTTTCTTTGATCAACATTGGGTTCCATAACCATACCTTTGGGGCTACCAAACTTATTCAAGGGTTGACATCAATGACAACCAATCTTTCAACAAAAGAAGCATGCACTATTTAAGATCTACACATTACAAAACTTAAATTAAAATAACTAAGATCTAAGACTAAACAAGTTTGGAATTTTTAAACAAAAATTCAAGATAAATCAACTAAATACTAAGAAAGTGTTATCGTAGGATTTGTACTTGTGCAAATCCCACCACAACATATCCAAATCTTGCGTAACTATGGAAGAAACTACCACTGTCACCTAAGTAGTATCTTTCCTCATTTCAGTTATGGAAGAGGTCCACCATAAGGGATGCTTTCTTGGTGACCTCAAGGGATCAAATAACAAGTTTAGTAGCCAAGCCTATCACCCCCTATATTGATCACCAACTAGTTGGTCTAGGAGAGAAAAGGAGGTTGTGAGGTGATGGTTGTACCTACCCAGGACAAGAAACAATGACCTCTTTGGAAACTAGACAAGATAGATTGTTGTGGTTGTTGCAAATTACAATTGTAAATAACTTTATAACAACAATACATTATTTTCAACAACAAGAATATTTCCTTAGAAACACCACAATTGACCACAAAATGTAAGCACTCAGCTAATAGAATATTATCCAATTGTTAGAGGTGATTTATGAATAAGTTAAGCCACTTGTAAGTAGGTGTATACAACAAATATAAGTAGTTTTTAGTGGTTGTAGAAAACTTTTATAACAACAACAAAAACAATAATTGTGTGTTTTCTAGGGTTAGGGTTAGTAAAATTAGTAGAACACTTGAGATAATAGGAAAAGTGAATTTTACAAGTACTTTCACCACAATATTGCTTCCAGATCAGTCTGATTACCATTCTAGGGCCTATGGAGTCTCAAATGCATCTAAGCTGGAAAATTTATTTAATTGACACCAAAGAGATAAAGTCAAACCCTAAAGTGCAAGCATCTTTGGGCCTTAGGCTTTAGACTTTGAAGAAAGGGTATCTAGGGTGCAAGAACATTTGGGCCTTAGATGTCGTTTTCCTTTGTTGTAGCTTCAACGAAATCGAAGATCAATTGTCTAGAACTAAAATCCTAAAGTGATATCACTTTAGAGCTTTAGGATTCTAACCCTAGCAAGGGTGTTTCACCAATTTAGACAAGTAAAACTTTGTGAATGGAAGAAACACTTATGTTCCCTTCTTAGGTTTTCAACAAAATAATAATTCTTCAAACAAAATAGCAATTTCACCATTTACGTCAACAAAATGCCATAGAATTGCAGAAAATTACTTACTTTATCCAAGAAACCAAGAGCATAAATCCCTAATTGCATAAAAATCCATCCAAAATCAGCAAAAGAATCCACAAGATACCGGTTCCAAGCATAACACATGAGAGAGAAATACCAAGGAGGATAAAATAGTGAAAATGATAGAAATGTTACCCCATAAGTGGTGAGGAATTGTGATGAAAATGAAAAGTCTAGCACTAGCCTTCTTATAGGAGGCTAGTCTAGCATAATTTTTCCACAAACATAACATAAATTTAACTCAAGTGGGTTCGACCCCTCATTTAACCCTTTACAAAATGTAAAATTGCAAAAATGCATCATAATATCCCACACATGTGAGACAACAAGCCTTCCTAGGGAAGGAAAAGGCCTCCAAAGGCCACGTGGCACAAATCTGGAGAAAGTTGGGAGAAAATGATGTCTCTCCTCACCCAAAGTCATGCCAACCATCATAAGTAACCCCAGGTATCCACCAAACCCTAGCTTCATCAAACCTTAAAGATGACATCATCATCAAAAAAGGGCCAATGTCTAGGATCCAAGTGTTGCATCCAAGCTGGAGGGAGTAGCATCTTGTCTATGTAAGTTCTATAGTTTTCTTCTTCTACAACATCCTTGATTTAGTGGGTAAACAAGCTTTGGAGTACTCTGTTCATCCTATGGGATTCTAGCCAATATGTGTTCTATCATGACTGAATCTGTTCATACCAAGCCCATCTATCCATCGTCCATGGGTCTAATGATGTGAGATATGATATATGTGGGTGGTGAGTCATTGGATTACCCATTTCTCTCCATCACACATGCCAAGGTCTTGCAATAAAGGAAAAACGTCTTGGGTACAAGCCTAGAACGTCCCTCAAAGAACCATGCCAAGGCAATCCAAAACAAAACAGAGTATAAGAAAAGGTTATTCAAGGTTCATAATAAACATTATTCCTTAAAGCATGCAAAATAAGTTGTAACTTAATATATAATCCATGTAAATAGCTCACCTCAGTATTCCCTTCAAGCATCACATCGACCTAGGACCCCATGTGAGTTTCCAATTTTAAGTATGGGAGGGCCTTCATCCAACCCTATTAGGTGTTCCACCTAGACATGAAATAAAAGAACCCAAGTAGAGGGATAGGTCCCAAGGGAAGCAAGAAATAAAGAAACCTTCAAGAGTAAGTGTGAAAGTGATGAGGTTTAATGGCTTACTTCATGGATTATGGTGTCATCTAATCCATTTCTATGAGTGCCTTTGTAGAGGGAGCGCTTGCTCTTGAGTTACCACATTATTAGGCACTATTTTTCCAAACCCATTTATCTGCCATTTTACTAGTCCGCTTATCATATTTGCAAGTCCCCTTTTTCAGGTTTCAAGCTACAACATTGCTAGTTGGGACTATGGTGATCACTAAAAGGGTAGAGCTCAAGTTTGAATTGGATTTTGGGAGTCCTTTGTTATCATTCATTTCTTTCTTTAGCATTGTTTCTTATTATTTTAGTAGCATCCGCAATCAACCTCTAGGCCATCAACCCCTCTTCTCATGAGAGAATGGACCATGAGCCATTACCAAATTTTAGTAAACTATGAGAGGCTCCAATATGGAAAGTGTGAAGTATGGTGGGGAACATAAAATTACCCTTGTGAGGGCCCTTCAGTAGTACCCCTTTTCCCTGGGCGGTGATAACACGTGACTAGGGAATAAAAACTGATCACCAAGGTGAAACAAGCCAACTAACACAATTTACCAAGCCAGTGATCGATTATCCAACTTCAACAAAAATATCCTCATCCACATGCCCGACAAATTAAGCACAACACTTTGCATGAAATAAGGACTAACATACCTCATGGTGATGTTGTCTTACCATCTCCCATACACTGGGTTGTTTGACCTGTAACTATAAAGGTGAATGAGGGGGGATGTTAGGCTTCCATCTATGTACATGATGATCATCATCATGGTCAAGATCATGTTTCCCATTACATGCCATGAGCCATGATCTCCTCTAGTTACCCCCAGGCATGGGGGGGGGTAACATCTGGATCCAACATGGGGAAATGTGCTCACTGTAGAGCGCATGAGAAACTCAACATCTCTTGTTGTCCAATACCTTCAATATTGTGCCCACTTCAAACAAAAACACCCTTTAGAAGTATTAGTTGATGGATGTGATCCACCGGATTTAGTGATAAATCCAAAACCATGTTGAATTTTTTTTTTTTTTTTACTAAGCTACAAAATGATATAGCAATAATATACAATGACTAAGTGCAATTTCATAACATGTATTCATTATATACAAATGAGCATGCAATATATACAAGAATATGCAAGCCTATACTAGCACGAATGCACAATGCAATATATATACAAATGCAATGCAGGATGCAAATGACTACCTACACTAATCTATGTTAGATAAAATTATAGGTATAATCATATAACCAGTAAAACCATCCCAACATTGTATCAGAAATATCTACCCTTGTTCTTCGTCATAAATCAAAACAAAGATAAGTCAAGAACAAAAGAGTCATGAGTCGAGGCATACACCATACCATAAATAGTCATAAAATCCAACTCATGGAGGCAGGAGGGTGGGACAAAGTCATTCAAGGAGGTATCACCACAACCCTATCCTATCCATCCCATGACAAGGCCTAAAGAATTAGATAAAGGAATATCCTCACCCTCGACTACAAATCCATCACCCGAATATTGAGAAGGGATGAGAAGGAACCTAAGGAAAACTCTAAGGTTGTCTATGGGAAAAGGAAGTGCAAGGTAAGGGACAAAAACACGTGTAGAGAAAACACGTTTTCTCCCAACCCAAGTCTTGTTGTCCCTATGCATGAAACTGAAAACCATTGCAACAAACCATAAGTTTAAAATGACTCTATCCTACAGGAAAGTGACCATCATGTGGAAGACTACCAACCATATCTATAGTAGAATAACGAGGTGAAAGAGAAGAAGGATGGAAACTTTTTCACAAAAATCCGGCTCTAGGAAAATCATGTCCTTACCCTCATCAAAGTCAAAGCACAACAATGGTTGAAAACCTTCTTTGTAGAATAAATCCAAGTTCTAAAACAAGTATGTATCATACCCTCAAGGATATGATTAGAAATCATCATAAGAATGTCGCACTAAGTCATCCCTGGGTGATTGGAACAAATCCGTAATCAAGTCATCTCCATGTTGCCAAACATATGAATCAATAGCAATCTCATATCGTTGTTATAAAGGAAACAATTGAAAATAACCTTCAATGTCATAAATGGGATCTTCATTAAGACCAGAACAAATCACATGCCATTTACATCTCCCAACATGTATAAAATCATCGATATTGTCAACCAAATCATCACTTTTATTATAGCATGTATAAAATCATCGATATTGTCAACCAAATCATCACTTTTATTATAGCATGAAGGGTCTAATGTATCCAAGGTTTCCTCCAAAATTTTTCACTTTCTGAGTCATGAAATGAATCAACATCAAGGAATTGGAAAGGAGTATAACTCACCACATTCTCTTCTCCACATGTTGGAGGAAAGGGAGCTTGGGCGACTTCCTCAAATGGAGGAGAAAACACTAGTTCTTCATCCTCATGAGGAGCCTCTTCATGGATCAAGTCTTCAATAAGGTTTTGTTTCATCAAGGTTTTCTTCTTCGACATATTCACAAGGCAACTCATGTTCATGTATTTGGTGATGCTCCTCATGATTAACTTCTTCATGTTCTCATTCTCTAATCAATTCTTCATTGTATTAAATAGAATCATGAGGTGATTATTTCTCTTCTTCAAGGGGTTGATAACCATATTCATAAACTTCTTCCTTAGGTTCTTTCCTTGGATATGTGCAATCTTATTTATCCAAGTCATGCTCAAGAAACAAAGGTTTTTCACTAATAAATTCTTCGTCATTCGCTTGATCGTTTGGTGGGATGACTTCGTCAAGGTTTGTATCTTCTTATGAATCGTCCCACTCTTCCTCATCTAAATTCAACTCCATTATCTTGGATAAAACCAAAGGTTGGTCATATTTTTCTCGTATGCTGGCACATAGTGTTTTTAGCCGAAACTATGCTTTAGCGAGCTCTTCCTCTATGAAAAATTTGAGAGACGCTCATTTTTGTCTACTATGAGGTCATGCTCTTCTTGTATTTTTGCACAAAGTTCAATCAACATATGCATATCTTCATAGCGATCAACCAATTATTTGCACAAATATTATTTTCTTTGACGCTTTCCTTCAACCTTTGGGAGAAGTCTTGACACTAATATTCACAAACGTTTTCATCTTCTTTAGATGTTTCCTCCTCTTGAATGGCCACCTCAAGTTCTTGAATGGTGTCTTCAAGTGTTTGACCTCTCGAGCCCCAATCTTCATAAAGTTTTGTAATGAGAGTTGTGAGGGAAGATACACTTTTTGGATTGAGGCAATGTTCAATACAAATTCGTATCATCATCGGTATGGTGTACAAGAAAACCATATCCACACATCTTCATATATCACCTTTACTCTTCTTGTGTGATTTATAATTTTTTCAACATATGTGATGGTCGGGGACTGATCACCGTCATATTTTAGAAAACTCTTAGAATATTTAGGGAGAATATGATTCAGGTATCCAGGAAGATTAGCAATGTCAATTCATGGATACCTTTCATGGAAATACCATGGTTCCATGATTCCATCACTTGAAAATACACAATATCACAAAGTTGAGAGTAGGATGACACCTTGGAATATGTTAGTGGAGTCACTAGATGATCCCCCTTCTATCATCAAAGGAAAGTGAGGGAAGTTCCCTTAGTGGAGTCACCAGGTAAACTCATAAGATAAGGGCTTCAATATAAGTTAACCAAAGATATGTTGTGAGGAGAATGACTCGATGCTCCCCAACAATGGTGCCAAAATTTTATTGTAGGATTTGTACTTGTGCAAAGCCCACCACAATATCCCCAAATGTTCTTTAAATATGGAAGAAACTACTAATCTCACCTAAGTAGGATCTTCCCTCATTTTTGTGATGGTGGAGGTCCACCACAAGGGAGGATTCCTTGGTGACCTCAAGGGATGAAATAACAAGTTTAGTAGCCAAGCCTATCGCCCCATATCCTGATCACCTGTTAGTTGGTCTAGGTCTAGGAGAGAAAAGGAGGTTGTGAGGTAATGTTTGTACCTTCCTAGAACAAGAAAAAATTTGAAGTGTGCGTGCACACACACACACACATAACAATTACCAAGCTAAAGTATAAACAATGACCTCTCTGGCCACTAGGAAAGATATATTGTTTGTCAATGTTTCATAGAAGCTTGCACATGACACCTAGCTAAAGCAAGTACAAACAAATATTATCAAGAAAGGAACGAGAGATTCAATATGGAAGAATGCGAAAATATATTCACATTAATCCAATGAGATAATCAATGTGATCGAATAATACAATGAATGAGTGATATACACTCATATAGGAAATAACATTCCATAATTAATAAAAGTGAACTAACAATGAATTTTTCCTTAGTAATGCATGTATGCATAATAGTGATGGTCTAAAAATGGAGAGTCTAAAATAGAACTACTCCTGTTAACTACCACTGAACTAGTGAGTCGAAAATATAAATATTTCCAACACCCCCCCTGAAAATCACTACGGAGTAATAAAAAATGAGTCCCAAAAACTAGGCCATATGAGGTACTCATGTACAATGCAACTAATGAACACTGAATCAAAATTGAGGAAAGAGGGAAAACCACATGGGAAACCCCCCCCTCAAAAGGCAATGCATCAAAAGAAGAAAATGTAGCTTCTAGGAAACTGTGCTCTTCACTCTAAGACGATCCCGCAAATTCTGAAACTTCTTCTCACTGAAGGTCTTCATGAAGATGTAGAAATATTTATGGATATGATGAAGTCCTTTGGAAACCTATCTTTCCGTGTACCTCTTGATCCTGTGGACCCATCTGCACCTAAAAAATATTCCTTTCTGGTGGAAGTGGAACCATATCCCAAGTTTGATTCTTTAGGAGTGATTCATACTCCTCCTGCATGGTTTCTTCCCATAATGGATTTCCCACATCCTCACTCTAGGTATGTGGATCAAAATATTGAACCATATAGCAATGCATGGGCATCGTTGGTTCACAATTTGAAAGTACATGAGAAGGATACTCATGATGAGATCGAGTCCTCCTCGAATCTAATGGATTCCATGCAAGGACACCTCCTTCTTGAAGCATGGATTGTTCCCTCTTGACCATCTACTGAAGCTTCGACATTGGATCCTTATCTGGCTGTACTACATGCTCATTTCCATGTACAAAATCCGATTGTATGGAATCATCTCTGATGTCTGGAACTGATGGAGGCACACGAGTCTTTGCATGCTGGATTGGTGGGACATCCAAAGTACTCTCCTCATGTGTAAGTAGTAAATATGAGTCATAGTCAACAAACTTAGTGAATTTGTATAACCTTGATTTGTGATCTACCTCACCAATTGCAATAATGAAATTGGCATGCATGTCAAGTACATAAATTGAATCTGATGTAAATTCAACCTTCTTACCTTTCTGAGTGATATGATAAACTGAGAGAATATTTATAGAAATATTTGGAACATGTAAAACATACTCAAAACTGCCATTAGGGAGTTCCACTCTTCCATCTCCTGCTACTGCTACTGGAGTATCATCCCCCATGAGAATAATGGGTCTTGAGCCTGAACTCAAAGAAGTAAAAACTTCCTCTTTGGCTGCCATATGATGTGATGCACCAGAATCTGTAATCCATAAATAATATGAGGAATTAATTTCAACCAGAGCATGATGATTACATTTCTTAGGAGCATGATATTCTTGTTGGACACACCTACCACACTTAGAGGGGGGGGTGGGGGGTGACTTAGTGTGGGGATCTTTTTCCCAAAACTTTCCTCTTTCAAAAAATTTCTTAGTTAACATTCAACATTTACTCATTACCCATTGTTGTCATTTATAACTAGTTAGATGTGAACATATATCAGAAATATGTCATCAACAAGTCATCACCGTAAGGAACACAAAGAACACATGATGTATGCACAATTTTTCTTTTTATTATGGACAACAATCCGGGGGTTTATCAACAACAACTGAATAGAGTACAAACTCTACAAGAGCACCAACTCTATAATGCAAGACTTAGCTTACATCCTCACACCAACTGAGATGAGGAAACAATCCTCAACATATATCAATCTGTCAATAGCTATGTGACCTGTCAGTAGTGCAGCCCGCGTGTGTACGCGCTTTGGCTCACTATAGCATGCGTGTGTATGCGGCTAGTGTATACAGTAGCCTGCGTATACCTTCTGAGTTGTTAGGGTTTATTCTTCAATATCAACTCATATCCTCTGCAACCAGTATATCATTCTTTTCTGTCTCTGACTTTCCAAACTGACCACTAGCCAATCACAACACATCCAAGCTCTCCAATAGCTTGCTCATACTCAACAACAAATCAATATGAATGATATCTCAATCATGTATAAGCAACTAGTATACCACTGAATCAAAAGCGTACTGCTCACTCCATCAACCAAATCAACCAAACTGAACCACATCATAGAAGCCATAGCAAGAATTCCCTAAGCATTCACAACACATCAAGCAATAGTATCCTTCAAGACAATAATGTAACCATACCAGTGTCTTAGTGATAGATATGAGCCCATAGAATGCAGATCTGGAACCTACCTCATCATCCAAGATCTTGGCACCTGATCAAATACAAGTCTTCATCATTCCATCCACTGTACGCGCCTTGTCCTCATACAACCCACGTGTGTATGCGCCCTGGCCCATTACAGCCCGCGTACAGCTCAGAAATTAGGGTTTCTGAAGCTCTGAGAATTGTTTCATCAATATCTCCGACATTGCCGAAACTTTGATGCATCCATGAGATCCTCCTCTCGCTCTCTTTCTCAGAATATATCTTCAATCATGCTCAAGATATCCACACCAAAAATGCTCTCACAAGAAGCTCTCCATCAATACTCCAAAATATATTCTCACAAGAATCTCTCCATTTATCCACAAAAAGGATATCTGCTAGAGTCCATAGCTATCTTATTTATACTTTCATCCTCTAGGTCACTTAACCCATTTCTAGGCCACTTTAACCTATTTTCCTTATTTTAGGGTTAACCACTTTCCATAAATAGAAAGTTCTCCAATATTTATCATGTAAATATTCCTTCTTGATTTTTTCACCTCATTTTATCATTTAAATAATATTTTTTGATTTTGTCACTTCTCTTTATTATTTAAATAATGATTTCTTCTTTTAGGTCACTTTGACTTCTTTGACCTTGGGGGCTTCAAGCCTTCATATGGGGGTCCTCCAACTTCGTCTTTGCAACATTGTCTTCCTTCTTTGATGGACTTACCTCATTCTTATTTTAGGTGCTTACTTCAACATGTGTATCGTCTCCTTTGTATCCAAGACCTGATTTATCACATGGTGATCTTTGACTTTCCAAGATCTCATCCAAGATTCTTGAGCTATTCAAGAATTTGTTTGATTTTTCTACCTTCTTTCTAAGGTCAACAATTTCAACTTCTAACTTACAACATGACTTTTCTTTTTCATTTATTTGATTCTTCAATAGTTCCTCTATTCTTTTGGATTCTTCAATTTGGGTCTTGAGATGGACAATGATTTCAAAACTTTTGTTAATCTCATCTTTTACATTCATATCTTCTTTTTCATTCTTTAGTCTTGTGATATCTAGTTCCTTTTCTTCTAATTGAGTCTTATTGCTCTCTTCTTTTTCCTTGATCATTTCCTTTAACTTGAATATGTGCCTTATACTCCTCCTAAGAAACTTCTTGGTGTTATCCGAAAGATAGTTATAGCATATATAAAAATGATCACTTCTATATCTATATAAACCTTCTTCAACTTCCTTTTGAAGTTTTAATAGATTTTCTTCTATTCTTTTCATGGGATAATTACCATCAAACTTTACAAAAATTGTTTCTATATCTTCTTCTTCACTTGTAGAGAAAAATTCATCATCATCATTACAATCAAGGGTTTTTGAGGGTTCTTTACCTTCATTTGAAATATCTTCACTATCTTCCTTTTTGCCAACATCAACACATAATTCTTTGCCTTCATTTGAAATGTCTTCAAGATATTCCTTTGTGCCATCATCACTTGATTCTTTATCTTCACTTGAAATGTTTTCAAAATCATATTTAGAAATAATGCATTCAAGATTTTTTGGAGATTCTTTACCTTTAGTGATCTTGATGGAGTGATCTTCAATATTTTCTTTCTCCTTCTTGCTTTGATATGTTTCCTCTAGCTTTGGCCATAGATCCTTGGTGGAAGTGCATTGTCCCATTCTCTCTTTGATAGGACTTGAGAGTCCAATAAGAATGGTCTTGAGAGCCAATGCATCATTCTTCTTTCCTTCTCCTTGAGTTGCAAACTTTGACTTGTTGTTTAGAGGGACTGATCCACCAATGGCTTCTTTCCAAATTTTTGCTCCTGTTGTCTTCAAATGTAGTCTCATCTCTATTCTCCAAGTAGAATAATTTTCCTCATCAAGGATTGGAACTTCATCATCCATTTGTGTGTCTATGGATCTCCTTCAAGATTGTTAAGGCTTGTAGTGAAGGCCTGCTCTGATACCAATTGTTGGAAACACCTACCACACTTAGAGGGGGTGGTGAATTAGTGTGGGGCTCTTTTTCCCAAAACTTACCTCTTTCACAAAATTTCTTAGTTAAAATTCAACATTTACTCATTACCCATCGTTGTCATTTATAACCAGTTAGATGTGAACATATATCATCAATATATCATCAACAAGTCATCACCACAAGGAACACAAGATGTATGTACAATTTTTCTTTTTATTATGGACAACAATCCGGGGGTTTATCAACAACAGCTGAATAGAGTACAAACTCTAAAAGAGCACCAGCTCTATAATGCAAGACTCAGCTTACACCCATAGCACCAACTGAGATGAGGCAACAATCCTCAACAGATATCAATCTGTCAATAGGTACACGGCCTGTCAGTAGTGCATCCCGCGTGTGTACGTGATCTGGCTCACTACAACCTGTGTGTGTACACGGCCAGTGTATACAACAACCTCTGTATACCTTCTGAGCTGTTAGGATTTATTCTTCAATATCAACTCATATCCTCTGCAACCAGTATATTATTCTCTTCTGTCTCTGACTATCCAAACTGACCACTAGCCAGTCACAACACATCCAAGCTCTCCAATATCTTGCTCATACTCCACAACAAATCAATATGAATGATATCTCAATCATGTATAAACAACTAGTATACCAATGAATCAAAATAGTACTTCTCACTCCATCAACCAAATCAACCAAACTGAACCACATCATAGAAGTCATAGCAAGAATGCCCTAAGAATTCACAACACATCAAGCATTAGTATCCATCAAGACAATAATGTAACCATACCAGTGTCTTAGTGATAGATCTAAGCCCATAGAATGAATATCTAGAACCTGCCTCATCATCCAAGAGCTTGGAACCAACTCAAATACAAGTCTTCATCATTCCATCCATTGTACGCACCCTCTCCTCATACAACCCGCATGTGTACACGCCCTGGCCCATTACAGCCCGCGTACACCTTAGAAAATAGGGTTTCTGAAGCTCTGAGAATTTTGTCGTCAATATCTCCAACATTGTCGAAACTTTGATGCGTTCATGAGATCCTCCTCTCGCTCTCTTTCTCAGAATAGATCTTCAATCATGCTCAAGAGATCCACACCAAAAATGCTCTCACAAGAAGCTCTCCATCGATACTCCAAAAGTTATTCTCACAAGAATCTCTCCATTGATCCAAAAAAATGATATCTGATAGATTCCATAGCTATCTTATTTATACTTTCATCCTCTAGGTCACTTTAACCTATTTTCCTTATTTTAGGGTTAACCACTTTCCATAAATAGAAAGTTCTTCAATATTTATCATTTAAATATTCCTTCTTGATTTTGTCACCTTATTTTATCATTTAAATAATCTTTCTTGATTTTGTGACTTCTCTTTATTATTTAAATAATGATTTCTTCTTTTAGGTCACTTTGACTTCTTTAACCTTGGGGGATTCAAGCCTTCATATGAGGGTCCTCCAACTTCGTAAAGCCATAACTCTCAAACCGTGAGGAGTTATGTGACATTCCACATACCACCAGAAATGGCATGACAAGCACTATCCATCTAGGATATTTTCACCAACAAATTCATTGATCTTCATCACATTATTTCACATACAATAATGGGTCCTCCAACCATTCTTCTAGGATAACTCAATCCACAAAGCATCTTCCCGTGAGGGATTTCACCATAAGGGGACCACTTTGGAGTTCATCCATTTGTGCACCTTATCAATCATGATAAGACAATAATGAGTCATATTTTCATCAAACAAACTATGCATCATTATGTATCAATGAAAACTCATTGATCCATCTTCATCTATGCATCATATCAATGATCCATCTATATCAATTAGTTTCCACTTTGACATCTATCATTCTCATCAGGGACTATTCATCATATCAATGATCCATATTTATCAATTGGTTTCCACTTTGACATCTATCATTCTCATCAATGACAATACATATACATTGTTCATCAATCATTAATCAATCAATCCTTTGACATCAATCAATCACTTGACATCGATCAATCAAACTATTGGCATCAATGACAACATGATCCAACAATTCTTCCTTCTTCTTCTTTACTCCTTCAGTAATCATGTTTCCAAGGTTGTTCTATTGAAGTACCTATGCCAAAAGATCGATTTTCTTCTTCATGATTCAATTTATTGCAGTAAGTGCACTTTTTCCCCTTCTTCTTCTTCTTGGAATCTGAAGAGTCTTTGGAACTTGAAGAATCGTTGAAGGGTTTGGAATATCCCTCCTTCTTTGGCTCTGGATGTGATTTCCCATTTCTTTTCTGTTTGGATGATCCTTTTCCATCATGCATGGTGAGTGCATATTCTTTGGAATCCTTGATTAGACCCATGTGAATGATTTTTTCCTGCTTATGTGTGAGAGAATCAATGAACTACTCCATGGTAGGAATCTTCCACTTTGATCCCAAGAGATATTTTCGAAAATGGAAAGTGGAGACATAGACAACATATTCTAGTCCTATCTTAGACAATATTGTTAGAATAAGTTGGTCTACCTATGTAGGCTTACCAATACCAAAAGATGCAAAGCTCAATATCAAAGATTTAAACTTGGTAAATAAATCATGTATATTATCAAAACTTTTAGGATCCAAGGTATTCAACTCTACCTCAAGCATATGAAATCTCATCTCATCCTTCTTTTTGAAGAGACCTTCTAAGGTGGTACAGATCTCGTTTGGAGTATTTAATGCAAAAACATTAAACCATAAATCAAGTGAAATTAATTCAAGAAGAAGTCGTGTGGCCTCATCCTTACAGTTCACCCATCTGGTCTTCTCAATCACTGATGTAGGTTATGCTTTTGTATCCATTGTCAAATTTTATAATAATTTTCTTTTGAGTTGGAATTTGGCATTCATATTCCATTCAAAATAATTATATAGTGTTAGAATTATACCCAAATTTGACTGAAGAATTGGTGTTGTATCCATCCCTCTTACTGGTTCTGAAAAACCCAAAAACATTTTCCTGAGAAATCACTGGAAATTTTTTTTTCAAGAGAGTCGCACTATCCCAATGGGAATTATGAGACACTGTCACACCATATGTCAAGGATACAGTGTGACACTTAGGATAGTGTCGAACCACTATGCAAAGATAGACTGCGACACTTTCAAAAACTTTGAAAAAATGATTGCGACACTGTCCATAATTTTCCAATTTTATAAGTGTGATTGCGACTGTCACGACTCACACCTTTTGATAGGGAGAGGTTGTGAAACTTTCATATGCACGGAATATTCTCTTCAAAACTATGATTTCCATCTTCTTTGTCTTGTCTGGTTTTCTTCCAGCAGCTCGGATTTGATACCATGTCAATGTTTCATAGACACCTGCACAAGAGACCTATCTAAATCAAGTATAAACAAAGCTTATCAAGAAAAGAATGAGAGATTCAATATGGAAGAAAGATAAAATATATTCAAACTACTCCGATGAGCTAATCAATGTAATCGAATAATACAATGAATGAGTGATACACATTCATATAGGAAAGAACATTCCATAATTAAGAAAAGGGAACTAACAGTGAGTTTTTCCTTAGGAATGCATGTATGCATAATAATGATGGTCTAAAAATGGAAAGTCTAAAATAGAACTACTCCAGTTAACTATCACCGAACTAGTGAGTTGAAAATATAATTTTTTTCAACATTCTCGTGGTTGTTGGAAATACAACAATAAACAACTTTATAACAACAATAAATGATTTGCAACAACAAAAATAATATTTTCTCAGAAACACCACAATTGACCATAAAAAGTAAGCATTCAACCAATAGAATATTATCCAATTGTTAGAGGTGATTTCTGAATAAGTTAAGCCACTTGTAAGTAGGTGTATGCAAAAAATAGAAGTAGTTTTCAGTGATTGTAGAAAACTTGTTTAGAAACAACAATAATACTTGTGAGTTTTATAGGGTTAGGTTTAGTAAAGTTAGTAGAACACTTGAGAGAATAGGAAAAGATAATTTAACAAGTACTTTCACCACAATATTTCTTCTAGATCAGTGTCATTACCATTATAGGGTGTATGTAGTATCAAATGCATCTAAGATTGAAAATTAATTTAATTGAAACCAAAGAGATAAATTCAAACCCTAAGGTGCAAGCACGTTTGGGCGTTGGGCTTTAGACTTTGAAGAAAGGGTAACTAGGGTGTAAGCACAATTGGGCCTTGGATGTTGTTTTCCTTTCTTGTGGCTTCAACTAAATCAAAGATCAATTTCCTAGGGATAAAATCCTAAAGTGATAGCACTTTAGGGATTCATGCTCCTAACCCTAGCAAGGATGTTTCACCAATTTAGACAGATAAAAAATTGTGAAGGGAAGAAGCACTTATGTTCCCTTCTTAGGGTTTCAACAAAACAAGAATTCTTGCAACAAAATAACAATTTCACCATTTACATCAACACAATACCATATAATTTCATACAATTACTTACTTTATCCAAGAAACCAAGAGCATAAATCCCCCACTGCATAAATATCCATCCAAAATCAGCAAAAGCATCCACTAGAGACCATTTCCAAGCATAGCGCATGAGAGGGAAAGACCAAGAAGGATGAAATAGTGAAAATGCCAGAAGTGTTACCCCACAAGTGGTGAGGAATTGTGATGAAAATGAAAAGGCTAGTGTTATCCTTCTTATAGGAGGCTATCCTAGCATAATTGTTCCACAAAAATAACATAATTTTAAATTAAGTGGGTCCGACCCCTCATTTAACCCTTTAAAAAATGTAAAATTGAAAAAATGCATCATAATATCCCACACATGTGGGACATCAAGCCTTCATAGGGAAGGAAGAGGCCTTCATAGGACACATGGCACAAATCCAGAGAAAGGTGGGAGAAAACGAGGTCTCTCCTCACCCAAAGTCATGTCAACCATCATAAATAACCCTAGGTATCCAACAAACCCTAGTTCCATAAAACCTTAAATATGACGTCATCATAAAAATAGGGCCAACGTCTAGGATCCAAGTACTCCATCCAGGATGGAGGGAGTTTCATCTTGTCTCTGTACATTCTGTGGTTGTCTATTGCTGCAACCTCTCTGATCCAGTAGGTAACCAAGCTCTGGGGTACTCTTATCCGCCTATGGGATTCTAGCTGATATGTGCGACATCATGACTAAATATGCTCATACCAAGCCCATCTATCCATCGTTTAGGGTTCCAAGGATGTGAGAAATGATATCTGTGAGTGGTGAGTCACTCAATGACCCACTACTCTCCATCATGTGTGCCAAGGTCCTGCAATAAAGGCATAATGTCTTGGGTACAATACCAAGACGTCTCTCAAAAAACCATGTCAGGCCCATCCAAAAAAAAAAAGTATAAGAAAAGGTTATCCAAGGTTCATAAGAAGAAACATTAGTCCTTAATGCATGCAAAGTAAGTTGTAACTTAAGATATAAGCCATGTAAATAGTTCACCTCAATGTCCCCTTCAAGAATCACAACATCCCAAGACCCATGTGAGTTTCCAATTTTATGTATGGGAGGACCGTCATCCAACCCTATGATCCAGGTGGATATCGGTGTCCACCCACCTTTTCCAACTGGCTCAAAACAATTTTCTGGCAATTTTGGCAATTTAATATTTTTAGTAGTTTTTAACTTTTGGGGCCATTTTGAGGGCCTAAATGAAGGTTTTTTGGGATAGAGTTTCTCAATGATAGAAAAAGACTCTAATTGAGCCCCCAAAATGAATCTCCTCGATAATATATTTCCAATGAGCTATCGTGCATCCAAAATAGAGATTGTATGCCAAAGTTACACCCTCGAGAAGTTGATACACCAAACTACCCAAAATGGGGTCCACAAAATTGTTGGATTTTCATCTTCCGGGGTTAGAGTTTTGGATTTTCTTTATGAAAAAAATTCCTTTGGAGCCTCATTGTAAAATAATATTCTTGTGAGTGTGAGTAGCAGACACATCTCTTCTCATAGATAAGCTTCCACCATTCTAGTGAGTCTTTCACTCTGTATTTTTACAATCTTTGTACATTTTCGCTCATTAATAGAAAATTGTGTATTAATGCATCTTTGTGTTTATGGCTGCATCTCTGATACATTTTTGTTATATTATTGTATATCTGATATATCTATGTACATTTATTTATTATATCTCCACTCTCATTTCATGCCAAAAGTAATCCAGATCAATGGTATCAGAGCAGGTTGCTCTTGATCATTTTTCAGTGCATGTCCCCGACGAGGTCTGAGTATAGAAAGTTGGGTCTCGAGATTGTCTCTATTGAATAGAATTTCTCTCGCACTCCCAAGAAACCCTCCATGGCAAAATAAAATAAAAACGACAGAGCAAACGATTCTATTAATCTATTGCTTGAGCAAGCTGTCACGTGACAGAGGGACGAAATGATGTAGAATTTTTCCCACATCCTTCAACGTCTGTCGATAACAATAGGAACATCTTCATCAAGCGACCACTTTGGAGGAACCTCACCTTTCAAGGTACAGTTTAATTTTGATATTCCCATATTTGAAGGACATATAGATGCAGATGCCCTAGAAAAATGGTTAAATCTGCTAGAAGGTTATTTCTCTGTTCATAATTTCTCCGACAGGTAAAAGATCACATTCACACTCCTTAAGGCTCTCCCCCATGTCAAAAATTGGTGGAAAAGTTACTAGGAGAAAATTTCCACAGAGGAGTCTGGAATATATGGGGTCAAGCCCACTTGGGATTTTTTTATGGATGCGGTAAAGGAACAATATTATCTTGTTGGAAACTATGAGGACCAGTACATGAGATGGACCATACTGCAGCAAGAGAGTGTCCAAGTTGTTACAAAGTTCACCAATACCTTCCATACCTTGTGCACCAAGCTGGGTATCAAAGACTCCGAATGAAATTTGGTTCTGAAGTATCGTGTGGCTCTACACAGATACATCCAAATTGAAATGGATTTTCTAGACATCTCATAACTCAGTGTTGCTTATCGAGATGTTGTTAAAACTGAGAAGAAATTTAAGCACTAGAACAAACGGGAGTTTAGGTATGCAAATGCGCAACAAACAAAGTATGATAAAGACAACCCTAACAAAAAGCCTCTCGAAAACCAGTCCAAGCCACAGGAAAAGAAGGTTCACAGAAAGACGAAGAAGGACACCGAAAAATGGTGTGATTTACACAAAATCCCCTGGCACAACACTGATGAATGTCACTCAAAACATTCATTGGTGGTCGAGATCAAAGACAAGGAGCCGAACCCTGATTCAGAATCTGATTAAGAAAATATTGATAGAAGACAGATCACCAATGCACACCCCACTGTTATTATCGTGACCACAACAATTCAACCAAAAAAATCCATAGACCCTGAAGAGGGGGAGAAAATTTTCCATTCAAAGATGTGGGTGAAGGGGACCTTGCTACATTTTATTGTTGATAGTGGAAGCCAAAAGAACCTCATATCAACATAGGTCGTCAAACAGTTGGGATTGTTGACAACACCACACCCACAACCATACAACATCGGGTGGCTTCACCAGGGATGAGATCTTCGTGTCAACCAACAATGTCGATTTTCATATGACATACAATCCTTCAAGGATGATTTATTATGTGATGTTTCCCCATTGGATTTGTAATGTCCCCCGGCCACCCACAGGTTGGGTAATGCCACTCCAGAGAAATCTCTCATGCTCTAATACCAGTTGTTAACATCCCCAGCCTTAAACAGGCCAGGCCATGCTACTTTAGGGAACGCTTTCGTTCTCTTACTGTGGAACATATGGTAACATACCCAGTATTCAACTGAGCTATTCCACATATATTTTCTCTTCAAACTGCATGCAACTTAAACATATACATACAACACTCTTGCAGAAGATTTACATATAAACATAAACAAACAATTACATTCGGTAATATACGATTTCATACTGAAATAACAGTAAACACATAAATGCAACATATACAGGGAAATACCCATAAAAATACAAGCAATTATAATCACATATATGATAAATCGTAACATAAACACGTAAATAACAATGCAGCATATAATTTTATCATACGATTGGTACTTATCTTGGAAATATTGTCACCAACTACATATAGACTGTCCATGAACCTCCCATCCTTAGAATACATTGTTCACCACTCTCAACAGTGAGTCCCCCTCGAGTTGGGACTAAACTCCACCTGGGTAAAGGGGTTCCTAACCAGGCTAGGGTTCATAGACAATAGGAAAGACTCTGTCTCAGGTGCTTTCTCAACTAACATCCTACAACCTCTAATTCCCCACATGCCTGTCCCACCCAAGGAAGTGTTCCCCTTCTCTGCTCAACAGTCCCTCGACTTCCCCACTTCCCTTCCTGGGCTTCAGCAATAGGTCGAACAGGAATTCTCAGAGAACTATAGCTGTAGTTTAGAACCTTCGGGAATCAATCCTCAACAATTCTCTTGCTCAGAGAATTTCTCACGAGACTGACAACCTGCCTCTTCAATTTACCATGGGCCTGACAACCCGCTTCTTCAATACCGCTCCCAAGATAACTAGGTACACCAATCGAAATGGTTAAGGAAATAGGCTCAGATACAGTGAAATGAATGTTTGAAGGATAACGGAATGCATGAGTGAAATGGTCATGGTATCATTGAATGGATAACTGAGTGATGGAAGGAATCAACGTGAAACTGATCATGAAATATGATAGTCAGAATGATCGTGAAGGTGATTGTGATAATGATCCTGAAAAAATGACCAAATGAGCTAAGTCTCCATTATATGAATGCATGTCCCCAATTTGACACTTGTCATATCGGAAGTTACTTTGGTCCACTTGTCCCCAACTTTAGAACTTGGGATAAAATAATTATCCACACTTTATGCTTTAGGAAATATTAATATAATATTCCTTTTTGGCTTAAGCTCTTTAGCTTATCCCTTTCCCTTGACTTTTGGCCCTCCCTTTCCCTAATTGGTGAATTTAAGTCCTCCATCTCTTTCATCATGGTCGGTCTGCGTGCAGCGATGCATTTTATATTAATCATCAGACATATACAAAATAGGTTCACTGGCCTTTAACATCTAAGCGCTCTAGCCTAATTCCAAAAAATAATCATTCCAACTTATAATAACTGGCTCACCATCCTATAACACATATCATATACACAAGGTTCACTGACCTCCATACTGTGCGCACTTTAGTTACTGTGTGCGGTATCTGGGAATGTGCACGCTACATCATTTTACTGCGCAGTTCATGCATGCACTATGCCATGGAAGGTGCATTGCAAAATGATGTCAAAACAACTCACCAGCTTAAGTACACTTACATTACATTTACAATGGGGTTCGACCGAGGGATATTACAATCCCCTCCCCTTATTTATGCACTGTCCTCAGTGCATCATACACCCATATACAACAGAGTTTTCAAAAATCTTCAAAATGATGTGGGTATTCTGTCCGCATTGCATCCTCATGCTCCCAAGTAGCGTCCTCAGGACCGTACCAGGTCCATTAGACCTTTACAAGCCCTATGGCTCAGTTTCAGAGCTGCTTGACTTTTCGGTCCAAAATGTGCACCGGATGCAATTGAAAAGCACCTTCTTGCTCCACCCGAATCAAATTCCAATCAATAACATGATTAGCATCAGGTATATTTTTCTTTAGCAATGATACATGGAAGACATTATGAACAGACATAGATGCATGAAATGTAATCATATAAGCAATTGGACCAATCCTTTCTAGGATTTCAAATGGCCCACAAAATCTAGTTGCCAACTGGGCACAGCTTCCCAGCTTCAGGGAACTCCTGTTAGCTTTCACTTTCAAGAAAACATGATCACCCACTTTGAATTCTCTATGGGTTTTGTTCTTATCGACATAATTTTTCTGTCTGTCTTGGGCAGCTTTTAAATTCTGCTTAATTTTTATCATTTGGTCCTCCATCTCCTTGAGCAATTCTGGCCCAACTACTGTCCTATCAGTTGGATTATCCCAACTCACTGAAGTATTGCACTTTCTATTGTAAAGTGCTTCAAATGGGCTCATATTCAACGATGCCTGATACCCATTGTTGTAAGAGAATTCTACCAAGTGTAGGTAGTCTTCTCATTTCGATGGTATGTCCATCACATACATTCTCATTATATCTTCTATCACTCTGTTCACCCTCTCCGTCTGTCCGACAGACTCAAGATGACAAGCTGTACTAAAGTTCAGATTCATTCTGAATCGTTTGAACAATCTTTTCCAGACATTCGAGGTGAATTTCGGGTCTCTGACGGACACAATTGTTTTAGGAATCTCGTGCAATCGTGCCACTTCCTTCATAAAAATATCAACAACATCTGCTACCTTGTGAGTAGTTTTCAGTGGAATAAAATGGGCAAATTTCGCAAGCTTGTCCACCACCACCATGATCGAATCATGCAGCTTGCCTGTTCTAGGCAATCCCGTAATAAAATCCATTGTCACAACTTCCCACTTCCATTCAGGAATGGGTAAAGGTTGTAACAACCCTGTTGGGTGCCTATTCTCAGCTTTAACTTTCTGGCATTCCATACATCTAGCAATGTATTCAACGGTCTCTCTCTTCATACCTAGCCAAAAGTAATGGCTCTTGATCGCTGCCACGATTTTCTTATATCCAGGGTGCCTTGCATAAGGAACATTATGCATATCATGCAAAATCATACATTTCAAGTCCTAGACATTTGGAAAAAAAAAATTGTTCTTGTACAAAAGTATTCCATCTATTCCCAAATTATAATTATCCACCTTTTGTGGCATCTTACCCTGTTGTAGCATTGCTACCAATTCTCTGTATTGCAGATCTACATTTGCAGCCTCCAGAATTTTTCTTTTAATATCAGTATGATACATGCTAATGGTTGTATCATGTAATTCATGCACCCTCATGTTGAGTGCATCAGTCACTTTATTCTCTTTCCCCTTGATATGCTTTATATCAAAGTCATATTCGCTTAGAAATTCTAACCATCTACTTTACCTAGAATTTAGATTTGGCTGATCAAATAAATATTTTAGACCATTGTGGTATGTTCTTAGCTCAAACCTCTTCCCCATGAGGTAGTATCTCCATTTCCTCAAGGCATGCACTATGGCTGCCAACTCCAAATCATGGGTGGCATAGTTTCTTTCACGATCCTTCAACTTCCTTGATTCATAACATATCACAAAACCATTTTGACTGAGGACTACACTAACTCCTTCATTACATGCATCGATGCATACAATCAATTCTTCATTTGGGTCTGCAATCCTTAATATTGGAGCACTTGTCAATAATTGTTTCAAGTGTTGGAAACTCCTCTCGCAATCCAGTGTCCACTGAAACTTCACTCCCTTCCTTTGCAAGGAAGTGATTGGGTGTGCAATCTTTGGGAATCCTTCAATAAATATTTTGTAGTATCCTTCAAGACCCATGAATGATCTCACCTCTGTCACATTCTTCGGTGCTGACCATTCTCTAATGGCCTCTATCTTCTTAGGATCCACTACTATCCCATCCTTTGAAATGATATGCCCCAAATAATGAATTTATTTCTGATAAAATGAGCACTTGCTCAATTTGGAATACAACTGATGCTCCCTTAATACTTGAAACACCATCCTCAAATTATGTTCATGCTCTTCCTCTAACTTAGAATATATAATAATGTCATCCAAAAAGACAATGACAAACTTGTCTAAATATTCTCAGAAAACACCATTCATTAAGGACATGAAAACAACTGGTGCATTTGACAACCGAAATGGCACCACTGTGAACTCATAATGACCATACCTTGTACTAAAGGCGGTATTGCTGATATATTCTTCTTTAACCCTTACCTGATGATATCATGATCTGAGATCTATCTTTGAAAATATCTTTGCATCCTTCAATTGATCAAATAGATAATCAATCCTTGGTAGAGGATACTTGTTCTTAACAGTCACTTTATTCAACTATCTGAAGTCAATCCACAATATTAGTGTTCCATCTTTCTTTCTCACAAACAAGACTGGGGCACCCCAAGGTGACATACTTGGGCGTATATACCCCTTCTTCAGAAGTTCTTCAAGATGCATTTGCAACTCATTCAACTCTGGTGTACTTATTCTGTAAGGAGTCTTTGATACTGGCGTTGCTCCAGGCATTAAATTTATAGATAAACTAATGTATCTCCTTGGGTGTAGTCTGGGTACCTCCTTTAACACATCTTCAAAATCTTCCAGGATTGCATAATCCTCCAAATTTGGCACCTTATCTCTAGGTGTCTCTGCCAAATGAGCTGCAATTATTTGACACCCTTTTCTGTAACATTTCTTCAGTTGCAATGCTGAAATTTGTCTAATGGTTACTGCCCTGGGAATTCCCTATACTTTCCTTAGTTTTCCTTCCTCATCCAGGAAATTAAATGCTTTTTTGTGATAGTCTAAGAGAGTGTGATGTTGGTCCAACCAATTCATCCCAATTAGACAGTCATAGGAACCTAAAGGCAAGATGTTTAAATCTGCCTTGGTGTTCAGTCCATTCATGTCTATGATGAATGACTTAACCATCTCATTAACTTTTCTTCTGGCTCCTGTAGCCAACTACACCAACCAGGATTTCCCATGCTTTCTTCTTGGAAATTGCAAACTTTCCACCATCTTAGGGTCTATATAACTATGACTAGCTCCTGAATCAATTCAAATAGCAATGGTTTGGTTGTTGATTATACCTTCCACTTCAATCATGTGGGACTGATACTCTGCTTGCTTGTTGTCCAGGGCTGCATAAATCCTTGGCACATATCTTCCCATGTCCTCCATTGTTTCAGCTTGATGTACATTGTGAACAAACCTACCTTTTTCACCTCTGTGAGGACAATCTCTAAACCTATGATCTCCTTTACAACCCCAACATTGAATAAGTGGTTACCTTGGCCTTTGACTCCCTGTGTCAATTGTTCTGGTTTCTTTAGGCATTTTCTGTCCTTGTGGATTATTTCTGAAGAATGGTGGCTTAGCTCCCTTCTTCCTCTGATCCATATTGAATTTCTTATTATCTTCCCAAGCCTTTTGCAAAGCTGGCCTTGCTTTCTGCTGATCATATAGGCATTTAGTTCGCCTTATGGTCTCTTCCAATGTCTTGGGATCATCATACTGCATTTTTTCACTGATGAGTGATGGAAATACACTCAAATACCTTTGAATTTTGACTGTCTAATCCTTGATGAAAGAGACATACTTCAAGAGTTCTAGAAACCTTCTCTCATATTCATCTATGGTTATACTTCCAAGACTGAGTTCAAAGAACTCTTTCATTTTCTTGTCATAGTATCTCTTAGTCAAGTATTTCTTCTCAAAATACTTTTTGAATTCCCTCCAAGCAACACTTTTCTCTTTAATGTTCTGCACCTACACAAACTGATCCCACCACATGGAGGCCTTTCCTTTGAGTTGATAGATAACAATTCTACGTTCTGCATGAGAAGACTAATTATTCAATTGAAAATACTTTCTCATGCCCAACAACCATGTTTCTGCATCTTCATCCTTTTTGTGTTCTCCATCAAATGTAGGAGGTTCGATTTTTTTCATTTCTCCTTGTAGTTCATCTACCCCAGACCTCTTATACCTTCTGACAGGAGATGGACTTGAGTTGTTTCTTGTTCTCTTATTGGAATGCCTTGGGGAGCGATGGTGATGTCTGCTAATACTGTTGGAAAGTGTTATGCTTGTCATTGATGGCAAGTACAACAGTGAAGATGACAGGAAAACATAAGACAAAGGAAATCAAGCTCAGGAGGAATAGCAGTCTTATATGCGCACGAAGCATAGGAAAGAGACCGAGAACCGTCGG
>ML779785.1:188148-225889 GCA_009831015.1 Picea engelmannii
CTCAGTTGACTAACAAATACTTCTTGCTTTTCTTTCCTCATCCGAAGGCTTGTGACTTCCAGAATTGCTTAAGCCACTCTCCTTAATCAATTTCTTTTCTATTCTATTCAAACCCTCCAATAACTTCATGTTGAATTCATCATGTTTCTCTTTGGCTCTCATAAGCCTTTCATTATTAGTTTTATGGCTTTGGACATCCTTCTGCAAATTCTTAATGTTCTCTGCCATAATCATGTTTTCATTCCTTTCTTCTCCATGTCCATTGGAGTTTGTTCCTTTAATGCCAAAATGGATATCCACCCCTCTGCTCTCATCTTGGTGACTATAATACCCTTGTGCTTCTTCCATTCCTATGGACTCTACACTTGTCTGATCTGATCTAGTTGTTGTTAATTCTGCAAAACGTGCAGCCGTAAAAACTTATTAGGCTAACAATTCAACAATTCATGAAAAATATGAACCATTTTGGTTCAATATATACATCATAATTATCTCTCCTGATTTCCTGGTGTTATCACCATGACAATTCTAGATAAGACCCAAGTCTTGAAAACATAGACATGTGGTGCCTTCATATATACATATGGGAAAGAAGGTGGTTTTCCGAAACCACTTTCTCCAAGACGCGGTATCACGTGTTTCAATATGTCAAATCCATCACTCGAGGAGCGGGCGACGCCTAGTCAGATCACCCCGTTTCACTCGTTCGGTACTTTTCAACCATGTGACGTCAGTTGAATGCTGCCATGTAATGAACTCAAAAGTTAATCATTTGAAATGGATTAGTCGAGCATGGAAACCCAACGATCTTGTACGTAGTCCGTCTGCGCTTCATAATTGGAATTCTATAACTACTAATCCTCAAGTATGAAGGTATCTGCTTATCCATGAACGAAGTAATCTCCAAATTGCTCGACTTTCTATTCTTTGTAAAAGCATTTCGGTATCCACAAACTGAGATACATGGACAAGGCTAAATCCAGTGAGACTGGTTATTCGGGCAACATGGTAGACTTTCCTGCGAATAAGGAGGAAAGGGAACTTGCGCGCATTCTAGCGACTGAATTCCACACAGATCTGGCTATAGACTCACAGTTGGAAGTCAGGTTGAATCCCACTATGAAGGATTTAGTCATCAACATGCCAGTTGTTAAGAATAAAAGGAGCAAGTGGCAGAATAAGGAGGAATCCACGACTGAAATGGTCGAAAGTGTTGGAGAGAATCAACCGGTCTAGTTAGATTATTTAAAGGAGGAGATCTCTAAGCTGAAGTGAGTCTTCAGCTAAAGTTAAGTATGTTTTCAGTGAGTTTTTGAACAGCTGGTAGCAAAGGTAAGGAGCACCAGAGATGATAGGCATGTTCTTAAATGGCCCTTTTACAATAGGATAACTGCTATCATTCCTTTTTTTTGTAATTTTGGGATTAATACGATTATATAAATACATAAGCGAATTTTGGACTGTTTATTACAAAATTCTATCTGGTGGTGTTATGAATCTTTTTTTCTTTTATAGTATGCTTTTCTTGTAAGCTTATATTTCACTTCCATATGTCTGAATAGGAGGAATATAAAACTCGGAATTATTTTTAATTAATGCTCCGATGCGGTTGTGTGTTTCTTTTTCTTCTAATATTATGCAAATTAAGCTCAGACACATCTCCTTCCAAATGACTTCTCATGCACTAAACTTCAACCTGTACATCCATATTTATCGTGCATAGCAACATAACAAGGTAAAACGCATTTCTGGGCACCTATATCCACTATGCGTTTCTTCTCTGTTGCGCTGACAACTTGCGTGCACTACTTTTGCATTGTGCACCAATATCCATTGCACACAGTTTTGGTATTGCGCCCCGATACTCCACATGCATTTTGCCCTATGCATTGCACCATGTCAAAGTTAAATATGTTCCATCACGCACAATAATATGCGCGCACCAACAAAACTCCTCTATGTTATGCAATACTTGCACACCCCATGTGCACATTACTATGTGCATGCTCACCGCGCAAGGCTAAATTCAGTGCGTGCACCCGCACACAATAGTCTTCCGCACGGTGCCACAATTTACCACGCACACTTGCACGCCAACGTTTTTCGCGCGGTGCCAAAATTTACCGCGTGCACCTGCATGCCAATATTCTGAAATTTGGTCACTTTGAAATTAATCTTCTATGAATATTCACTTCACTTGAACCCTTCTGTCCCATCTAGGCTCAGTGTTGAAAATGAATCTCTGATACCAATTTGTAACGTCCCCCGGCAACCCACAGGGCAGGGAATGCCACTCCAGAGAAATCTCTCATTCTCTGATACCAGTTGTTAACATCCCTAGCCTTAAACAGGCTAGACCATGCTACTCTAGGGAACGCTTTCTTTCTCTTACTGCAGAACATACGGTAACATACCCAATATTCAAATGAGCTATACCACATAAATTTCCTCTTCAAACTGCATGCAACTTAAATATATACATACAACACTCTTGCAGAAGCTTTACATATAAACGTAAACAAACAATTACATTCAGTAATATACGATTTCATACTGAAATAACAGTGAACACAGAAATGCAGCATATACATGGAAATACCCATAAACATACAGGCAATTATAATCACATATATGATAAACCGTAACATAAACACGTAAATAACAATGCAACATATAATTTTATCATACGATTGGTACTTATCTTGGAAATATTGTCACCAACTGCATACAGACCATCCATGAACCTCCCAGCCTTAGACTACATTGTTCATCACTCTCAATAGTGAGTCACCCCTGATCTTGGAATGAACTCCACCCGGGCAAAGGGGTTCCTAACTAGGGAAGCATTCATAGACAACAAGAAAGACTCCATCTCATGTGCTCGCTCAACTAACAACCTACAGCCTCTCATTCCCCACATGCTTGTCCCACCCAAGGAAGTGTGCCCCTTCTCTGCTCAACAGTCCCTTGACTGCCCCACTTCCCTTCCAGGGCTTTAGCAACAGGCCAGACAGGAAGTATCAGAGCACTATAGCTGCAGTTTAGCACCTTCGTGAATCAATCCTCAACAATTCTCTCGCTCAGAGAATTTCTCATGGGCCTGACAACCCGCCGCTTCAATTTCCCACGGGCCTGACAACCTGCTTCTTCAATCACGCTCCCAAGATAACCAGGTACACCAACCGAAATGGTTAAGGAAACAGGCTCATATACAGTAAAATGAATGTCTGAAGGATAACGAACTGCGTGAGTGAAATGGTCATGGTATCATTGAATGTATAACTGAGTGATGGAAGGAATCAACGTGAAACTGATCGTGAAGTATGATAGTTAGATTGATCGTGAAGGTGATTGTGAGAATGATCCTGAAAAAGTGACCAAATGAGCTAAGTCTCCACTATATGAATGCATGTCCCCAAATTGACACTTATCATATCAGAAGTTACTTTGGTCCACTTGTCCCCAACTTTAGAACTTGGGATAAAATAATTATCCACACTTTATGCTTTAGGAAATATTAATATAATATTCCTTTTTGGCTTAAGCTCTCTATCTTATCCCTTTCCCTTGAATTTTGGCCCTCCCTTTCCCTAACTGGTGAAGTTAAGTCCCCCATCTCTTTTATCGTGGTCGGTTTGCGCGAAACAATGTATTTTATATTAATCATGAGACATATACAAAATAGGCACACTGGCCTTTAACATCTAGGCGCTCTGGCCTAATTCCAAAACATAAGCATTCCAGCTTATAATAACTGGCTCACCAGCCTATATCACATATCATCTACACAAGGTTTGTTTACCTCCATACTGTGCGCACTTTAGTTACTGCCCGCAATATCCGAGAATGTGCACGCTACATCATTTTACTGCACAGTTCATGCACGCACTATGCCATGGAAGGTGCATTACAAAATGATGTCAAAACAACTCACCAACTTAAGTACACTTACATTACATTTACAATTGGGTTTGGCCGAGGGAGATTACATGATGTCTGTGATGTTCTCTTGGGATAGCCATATATGTGGAAGCGCCATGCTATCTATGGTCTCGAACCCATAGTGTCATTGATACTCTAGGGAGTCATCTCTATAGGATACCAGAGGTAGTTCCAACTATTGTACCACCTATACAATGTCACAAGGTAGTATCTCATACTACAAAATTCAACTTCTTTACAATCTGTTCAAAAGGTGAATAGAAGGATACTGCAACCACTACAACCTCGGCCCAAGCACCTTATATCCAAAGGAAGCAAGTCGAAAAGAATGAAAAAAATCACAAATATTCCTTCTGCACCCATACATCTCATGTAACCTGATTGGTTGAACAGATTCAACCCCGCCAACAATAGGTTCATGACATCCTTCTACAACGCAACGTCTCGAGCAAGGCAAGCAACACACGAAGAATCAATCACTTTCCCCTCTCCCCCAGGAACTCAATGCAATGGATACCATTTCTTTCCAAGGAGGGAGTATTGATATAGGTGGATATCAGTGGCCACCCATCTTTTCCAACTATCTCAAAACAATTTTCTGGCAATTTTGGCAATTTACTATTTTTAGCAGTTTTTAACTTTCGGGGCCATTTTGAGGGCCTAAATGAATGTTTTTCGGGATTGAGATTCACAATGATATCCAAAGTCTCTTATTGAGCCCCCAAAATGAATCTCCTCAAAGATACCTTTCCAACGAGATATAGTGCACCCCAAACGAAGATCGCATGCCAAAGCTACACCCCCGGGAAGTTGATATGACAAACTACCCAAAATGGGCCCCACAAAAGTGTTGGATTTTCGTATTCCGGGGTTAGGGTTTTGGATTTTCTTTATGATAAAAAGGCCTTTGTAGCCTCATTTTAAAATCACCTTCTTGCTAATGCGAGTAGCGGACACATCTCTTCTTAGAGATAAGTTGCCACCATTCTACCGAGTCTTTCACTCTGTATTTTTACAGTCTTTGTACATTTTCATTCATTAATAGAAAATTGTGTATTACTGTATCTATGTGTTTATGGTTGCATCTCTTATACATTTCTGTTATATTATTGGATATCCGAGATATCTATGTACATTTATTTATTATATCTCCGCTCTCATTTCGTGCCAAAAATAATCCGGATCACCCTATTAGGTGTGCCACCTAGAAAAGAAATAAAATAACCCAGGTAGAGGAATAAGTCTCGAGGGAAGCAGGAAATAAATAAACCCTTCAAGATTAAGTGTGCAAGTGATATGGTTTTAGGGCTTACTTCATGGCTTATGGTGTCATTTAATCCATTTATATGAGCGTCTTTGTAGAGGGAGTTCTTTCTTATGAGATGCCACATTCTTAGGTGTTATTTTTTCCAAATCCATTTATTTGCCATTTTACTAGTCCTCTTATCATATTTGCAAGTCCCCTTTTATAAGGTTTCAAGCTATAACATTGCTATTTGGGACTAGGGTGAGCACTGAAAGGGTAGATCTCAAGTTTGGGTTGGATATTGGGAGTCCTTTGTTATCATTCCTTTCTTTCTTTAGCATCATTTTATTATTCTTTTAGTACCCCTCTTCCCTGGGTGGTGACAACCTAGGACTAGGGAATAGAATTTGACCACCAAGGTGAAACAAGGAAACTAACACAATTTACCAAGCCATTGATCTATTATCCAACTTCAACCAAATATCTTCATTCACATTACTGACAAATTAAGCACAACACTTTTTATGAAATAAGTACTAACATACCTCATGGTGACATTGGCTTACCATCTCCCATGCACTAGGTTGGTTGGATGTGATGAACCATGGTTGACATGTAGCTATAAAGGTGAATGAGGGGGGATGTTGGGCTGCCATATGTGAACATGTTTATCATCATCATTGGGATCATGTTATCCATTGTGGGCCACGAGACATGATCTCCTCCGGTTACCCCTAGGCATGGGCGGGTAATAGAAAGGAAAATGATTATTTTCTTCAACATAAAAGATCTTTAAATATGAAATAAATGGCCTACATGAATAGAAAACAAACCAGATCTAAAATATGTAAAAGATGGAAAAAGAAAGGTGTAAAAAGAAAATATTTAGACCTCACACACAAACCCAAAGGCCTGAGAACAAATACTCAAGCAACTAGGGAGTCTTTTATTTGTCCTAAGTTCATGAAAATAAGGAACATATAAGAGATATTCCAACAATATAAGGCTCTATCCTAAGCATACTGAATAAAAAAAATGCAATGCAATCAAAAGGATATCAAAAAAATGGATGATACTAAACAACCTAGGGGTCCTTTCTCAACCTATAAAATTTCTTAAAGAATCCACTAAAAATACAATATAAGTACTCTAAAGGGTTGAATAAACCCTAAAATAATAATCCTCAAACCAATACAAAATAAAAAATGATGAAAAACTTCAATTTTTGAGTCAACGCAGAAATGTACCCTGATTTCCATGCTATGAGTGTAGAAATGTACCCTATTTTCCACATTTTTAGTGTAGAAATGTACTATGTTTTCAGTGCTATATTGGTGCATAAACTTACCCAAAAAGAGGACTTGGCTAATGTATATTTTTTGGGGGGATTGCATTGATCGTGTGTAGAAACGAGGCCAAAAAGTGTTTTGGTCTAGAAAAGTTTCAGGGAAGTTGTGAGCTTATATTTGAGATAGATTTTAAGGGTTTCCACCTATAATTACCTATATACACAACACAAAAAAAAACAACAAGAAAAATATCAAAAATATCAATGGTGAGGGTCGTAGGGGTTATTAGACACACAACCACAACCAGGGAATAAGAAATGGTTATTTTCCCCAGTGGAGCCACCAGTCTATTAGGTATAAATTGTAGCAAGGGTGAAAAAATTATCCTAATCTAATGGTTGTGTATTAGATCCCAAAAAAATGAAATTAGAAAATGAAAACCACATCCTAGATTTACTCTGCAAGATTCAAACCCTCATCTATTCATGTAATAAGAAATATAACAAAGAACCTACAATAATAGACATGAATAAACAACTTGAAATAATGTAGAAAATGAATCCATTATCAATATAAAGACAAAGAATGCACCTAGGGAGTAGACTTGTTGAATTTGTGGCTCCAAATATTTCTCCTTGGGAGGATACTTGGCTTCCTTGATGTGTGAGTAACCCCCTCCTTGGTTGATTGAGAAAGTAGCATGAAGGTGAAAGCACTGTCAAGAGGAAGGATTCCTCAAAATCTCTGGTGTGATTTTGGGAGCATGTACCTACTATGGATGGATGGATGGATGGAGTGATCTCAAGCCTTTATTTATAGGAAAAAGATTGGTTAAACCCCATTGACATGGTCATAAAATAGTTGTTAAATATGACCAAATCAAGGCTAAGAATACAAATTCGGGTTTAGAAATGTCCACTTATAACTACCTTCCATTTTTGGCAAATTCAATATGCAAACAATGAAAATTATGATTTTTATGTAGTGTAGCTTTTGGGGGTAATTTAGGTGTTGATGGTGCACTTTTTATAGGTACTTTATGTGTTGATAGTGCACTTTTTAGGGGTATTCTTTGTGCTATCCCTAATGGGTCAAAATTAGGATTTTTCCCAATAGCTTCTGGAGATCTAGTGGAGGTGGAAAATATAGTGAAATGGATGTAAAACATGTCGATGATGGTGTATTTCGACAAAACTTTTGGAAATATCACAAGTGAATAGTTTTTAGGTGATAATAAGAACCACAAAATGGCACAAGTGTTACTTTTTATTTGGGAGGAACGAACACGTGTGAAAGGATAAACAACCCAATATTTGTAGCATCTATTTTAGACTCGAAAATCATGTAATTATTACCACAAAAAGAGAATTTAGTCACAACATCTAGCACAAGAAGGGACGATGGCCAAATACCTTACAAAACACAAATGTAATAGGTTTGGTATTTACTTTTCAGATGAATAGGAAGATAGAAGTCATCACTACCCTCCAATAATTGAACATACCTTAGAATGTATTTGTGCATTGTTTCTCTCAACCCATACAACTTTTTTTTATCTCCCAGTAGATATGTTTTGGATAGCATTGATATAGTACATTGGCTGACTATAACTCTCATTTGACTCAATAGAAGGAGATGGGTTGGTCAATTTTAGACAAAACATGGTATAATTGGCTTTGAAATTTTCAAAAAAGGAGTATATTCAAGTGTTCCTATGTGTCTTTTCTATATCACCTATTAGATTATTGATCATAGTGGGAGGTACTAGACCATCAACTTTGGGTAGTTGATCAATAACATAATGGGGAATTATAACATGTTGAGGCCTCACCTTCAACCCTTTACATTTTTAACAACCACACACTACTAGGGTGTCATAAAAGAGATCAACGTCACAATGAAGTATCATTGGCCAAGGATGGTTGTTGGAAGATGAAGTGTTTGACTTGGTTGGGTAAAGTGTCTTTCTACTTTCATCTACCATCTGCTTATAGTTCCTTGTTCTAGATAAAATATTGCAATTTTTTTGTACTAGAGGAATATCCCATGCATCCAAACTCTATCCCAAATCAAAATCCCACAAAATTCAATGTGTAATTATTCAATTGAAAATCCAAAGGTAGCGTAAATTCAATAAGACAATAAAACTATAAAAATAAAATCCTTGAATTACATCAAATGAAAAAGGAGAACTTCGTGAACTTGGAATTATATGGAATGAGGAATCGAAAGGATCAACCATATGATATTCACTTGTTTTCCTTTTATTTGAGACAAAATAACAATTAATACATGCCTACATTCTTAAAATAATGTTTGGGAAGCATGTACCACTCCAACTTCAAACGAATTTTGAATGTTTTTGTTAAGTAATTGGTGTGCCTATTACATTGGCACATTTATGAGTGTGTTCATATAAAACACACTAGTGCATTATATTATGATTCACATCGAACAAAAACCTACACTATAAGCACCTCTACAAAGGAAAACCACTGCAAAGTACTAAATGTGGAGTTTTTCACTTCTATTTCATTTAAAATAGTGTTATGGTGTGTTTATGGTAATATAGCACATGGGTGTGCATAAATCTAATAGGTGCACCACAAGCAAAAAAAAAAAAAGTTTTTTAGAAAAAGTGATTTCCCATTTTTCATCAATGAAATGAAAAAAAAAAACTAGGAGTTTCATTTTTTAAAAGTGACTTAAACAAAATTATAGACCTAATCCATTGTTGTGTAAAAATGTTAGAGGGGAGGCTTGTGCAAGAGAGATTTATCAAGTAAGTGATTGAAGTGTACATATTTTTTCAAAGAGGGGAATTTGTAATGTACCTATGGAGGATAATATGGGGTAATATGGGGTACCTAGGGAGGTACCCAAGAGCATATTGAATGTAATGTGGCCATAATATTGGAATAGTATAACTATGTAATTACAAAGAAATAATATGCCCACTATGTAATTAAAAGGAAATGATATAATAATAAGGGGTAGTTGGCATAGACCCCTAGGAATACTCATGAGAAAGTATAAATACACATGAGTAATACCAGCGACTCAAGCAGGGATGATATAAAGATACCAAATATTGGCTAAATCATTGGGGAATATAAGAAGAATCCATTATGAAGAATAATGATAATATTACAAATATTAGCACTTCTAAATTTAAGGAGAATACATGGTGTGATAAAGAATTAGAGGATAAAATGAAACTAATATACTACAAGGAGGTGGTCAACCCTAATTTAGAATATCAAAAGTACCTCTTGGTTTTGAGATGTGCAAAGAAGAAAATCGACATTGCTAAAATAAAATAAAAATCTCACAATATATGTAGTGAACATGGGCGTTGGACAGTTCCCAAAACACTGTGGGATGAAAGAATCTGTCATCTTTGTGACACTCAGAGGGTTGAATATGAAAAACACGTCTTCTTAGACTAACCTTCCTATTCCCAAATTATATCCCAATTTAAAAACATTTTCCACAATATATACCTTCCTAACCTCCTAAGTAATCAAAACTATGGTGATCTTGGAACGCTTCTCTTTATGCTTTTTGAGCACAAAAATACAATTTTAGAGAAATTGAAGTAATCTCTTACCTTCTTAAGGTATGATAGACCAATTGGTCTTAGTGGAAATTAATCATCATCATCATAATATAATACAAATTATTATATTACTTTCTCTACCCCCATATATGTGGATTTACTTAGTAGTGGATGTGGAAAATATGAAACTCTATGAGCCTTCCATGTTGGATTAGGAAACTGAGGAGTAGGTCCTACCTACCATAAAGGAATTAACACCAAAATATAAGGTAGAGTTGGAAAAAGATATAGTTTTGTAGAACAAGTCCAAAACTACTAGATAAGGGCAATATGAACTCTAGCAGGTTGGGTTGAAAGGGAAACTTCCAGGCAAGGCCAAATAGTAATTTGGAGAGAAGGTAGAGGAAAATTTCCTCACCTTATTTAGTAAAATATTTTGGGGAATAAAATCCTCCCTAAATGGCGATGTATGATTCAGAATGGATAATTGTATAATTTTCCATCTATATTGGTACTTTCTGGGTGGAAATATTGGAGGAATTAGTTAGTCGTGCCCATTTTAGTGACAGGTCATAGTTTGATGATTTGGGTTTGAAAATTTCTAGAGCTAGTTTGAAGTAACAAACAACACTATTAGGGGTCAAAACTTTTCTATCATAACTCTATCCCCTCAACATTTCTCTACACACCAAGATCTTCCATCGATGTGAAATCCACCTCAATTGGAGTTTGTATGTGGAATTTATGCCTCCCACAAGTTGACCTACCCTGTTGATCACCATGGTATTGAGTGGATGCTATGTCATCCCCATTACTAACACATGTGGGACTAGTTATGTGTGGAATTTAAAGAATATTCTAGAGGTTCCAAAACACTAACACGACTTGAGGGTTGAGGCATGAAACAACCATAACTAAAACCCTAGAAAACTATCAGGTTTTGTTAAATACTAGGTTGCTAGGAATAGAAAGGGTTCCATAATTTTTTTTTTTTTTTGTTACATAGTTGAGGCAAAGCATCTAGAAGTGGGATATTGAAGCAAATCGAAGGAGGTAGAGGATTTTAGCGACATTTAGACCATAGTGTCTATTACAACTCCATAATGAGTTCCCATTTGTTTGTACTTGCATTTCATAACTAAGAAAAAGAGAGAAGAACATAGGCTTCACCTTCTAGCTAGTTTTTGTCCCCCTTATCGGGTTTCCCACATCACATGTTGTGTTCATTTGTGTGGATGGTGTGTTCATTTGCTTGTTTCTTTCATTTTGGTTTTAGTTATTTCGATAATTTTGAGCACTACGCTAATACTATTAATTTTGTGATATAAGGTAATAAACTACATAATAAAATATTTCAAAATATTGTAAGATCTATTGTGATGAATTGTTCCAGTGGAATATCCACGACGGTTTACAAATCAATTATGTAGGGACCGACAATGAGGGAATAGAAGGCCCTCCTAAGAAGAATTTTTTTATGAAGGATGTAAATGATGATGAATTGGTCCCTAGTTCATCTAAAGTGGTGTTGGAAGGTAATTATAGGGGTTGAAATTTGATAAAAATATGAGGGATATAGTGAAAATAACGTATAGATATTTTTTTCACTTATAGTACAAAAATCAATCTAGTGAATCCAACAATCAAGTTATATTTAAACTACAACAATAGTTTTTGAATTAGTGATCAATGAGACATGTGAGACTTGCAATAGAAAAATTGTAAAATAACAAAAAACAATTAGTTAAAAAGTATTATTGCTAAACATGATTTTCTGTCATATGCATATACTAGTTCAAAAATTACCAATTTTTATTTGTTTATTTTTTATATTTACTTTCATATAAATATTAATCAAATTTTTATCATGCTTTTCATTTTTCTTAATAGAACTAAACCCAACAACTGAGATGATATCCAAAACATGTTGGTAGGGATGTCCAAAAACATGTACAAGGAGATGGTCAAAGAAATAAAAATAATTGAATCACAAGAGGAGCTATCCCAACAACAATGTGCATCAAATGTATGTAATGATTGAAATTTTTATGTGTAATCAGAGAGTTTAATTATCACATGAAATACTATTTTTCAATGTTTTGTTGTTGCAAAAAAGAAAAATGGAACATATTCAACACACAAGACTATGCGATAAGGTAAAAAAGGGTTGATCACAATTTTGTGAGTACTTTCCTTTTCCTTACATAACATTTCATATTTGTGTGTTGTTTATATTTTAATTAGTTCACAATTGTCCACAGATGTTTTCTACCAGGTGGCAATGTAAAGAGACATCCTAACATTTGATTGGCATTGGATTACTTATGGGTTGTGAGTATATGTTGGAGTATCAATGTTAAGCCTTAGATATTGAGTTATTATATTTATATTTTTATATTAGTGTTGTCCTTTAATGGTCAACTAGGCCCTTTAATTGCAATTGTACCCTTTGTCTTCTATATATACCAAGGAGACCTAGTTTTAGAGATCATTTCATCTTGTGCATTTGTTATACTGTAAAAGGAGGTTACCCATTCAAAGAGGCTTCTCATTCATTCTTCTCTATCATTCTCAAGGCATTGAGTTACTTCTCTTTCTAACTTTATACTATTTGGGTGTTTGGTGCATCAAAATCAATGATTAATTGATCAATTTGTAAGTAGCTATGTTGTTTTACTTCCCTTGTTTTATAATTAATGGAACAAAAACAAACCTTTAATTATGTCTATGCTTTTTCATGATGCATAAAACTCATAGGAAACAAAGTATGGAGTGGAGCCACCTGAAGATAAGTTGAGATATGACATGAAGAATGGCTTTGAAAGAATGTGTATTGTTTACAAATCACTTTCTACTATGGTATACTTTTCAATTTATGCAATCATGTATATTATACTATAAATATAGATACACTCATTACACTTTATCTCTATGTCTATATATGGAACATGAAGACGTGAAACAAAATAAATCTAATCAAGAAGACATTGAAAATAACCTAGGTACAATATCCCTTGCAAGAGATGGAGGAATGAAACATGTAAGTGGCTTGAGAAAATATAGTAGTTCAAGTAATGAACGATGAGAAAATAATTGAATGTTACAAGTTTGGTATTTTGGAATGTCTGACTGTAAACATCAGAGATTTTGTTTAATGTGGACATATTGTCCCAATTGGTATGATGATGGGTTACCAATAGTTGTAATAATTATTTATTAACATTTTTATTATCATGGACCTTAATTTCATTTTGTATGATGAAGCGTCTTGTATTTACATATAATAAAATGGGCTTAATATTCTATTGCAGTATCTCTGGTTGTAAAATGTTACATTGCGATGATTTACGCATGGATGATCTACATTATTACGATAAAAATAGGTGTTAATCTAGCATATTAGTTTTAATGATACAATACATTAATGCAATCATTGTATCCAAATACATTAATTAAAATATAAAAACTAATAATACTATAAAATTTATTTGATTTTATAATGTTAATTGAAATTTTATATTAAAAAAAACCAAGAAGTTGCATAATCATAACCATAACGCGAAAAAATTCAACACTAAAACATATCAACACATTGTATTTAATTCGAACCCAACGCCGCATTTCATACTTATTTATGCACTAGTGTGTTTAAATGGTTCTTATGCACTAGTGTGATATACATGTAAAAATGTATTATTGGGTATCATTGTAGCAAAAGCATCGATGCTCTCAACTATATTGTTACCATTACTATTATTGTTATTGTTATCGTTTACCAAAAATTTACGGTGCATAAGGACATATATGCACTAACGATCAATAGTATATAACACATGTTGTTGCTTCAAAAATATATTATATGCACAAATTATTCAAAAGTATATTATACACACGAGTGCTTCAAAAATATATTATACACGTTATTTCTTCAAAAATATATTATATGCACTAGTGTGTTTTAAGTATATAATACGCATGAATGCTTTCAATGTATTGAATATGCACTAGTATGTATATGTATATTAGATATGGGTGTTGGCCTCCCATTTTTCCATGTTTTAACACCATTTTTCTCATTATTAGTCCACTGCTAAACCCCATTATCCTACAAATCCATGCTCCTAAGCTAAAAATTGGCAATAAATGTTTAAGAGGTAATAGTTTCTTATTATATTTGATTTCCTAAGTTTTTAATAGATTTTAATGAGTTTTTTGAACTAATGTTTGCCTGTGAGGAATTTCAGTCTGGTTCGTGTACCTATAGTTGTTCCAGTACCCAAGTTTGAAGGTTGACATATGCACGCTCACCCAAATCAAGAACAATCACATGGGTTTTGGAATATTAGTTTCCATCATGCTTTGTGACCTTTGGTTCGTTCCCAAGTCGCACATAGCGGTCTCCAGCCATGATTAAGGGTTTCTTAGTAAAAAAAAGTCTTGAATTAGCAGCAATCAACTTTTGGGGAGATTTTGGGGAAAACGAAGAAGAAGTTGAGAAATATAGAACATGGTTTTGGTGAATAATGGTGTTAGTTAGGTCTGTTATGGGAGGATTCCTTACATCTGGCACGGTTAGGGAGACAAGGAAGTTTTCCTAATATGGGTTTTCCCATATTTATGTGCGTCCCATTTTTCAAGAAGTTCAACAAATTGTGGTTCAGATATGAAGGTCATACAGATAGCAAGAGATCGAAATTGATTCATTTGAAGTCATTTCAATTTCTAAATATATCATATGGATCGTGGATGGTCAAACATGGTAGATATGTTCATTGCCTTTGTCAATTTGGGTGTTTTTGTTCACGAGAGTGAAGGGGATTTATTTTATCTTTCATCTCCTGAAACTTATTATATATTGTAATGTTCTGTAATGAAAAGGAGGAAAGGGATTGTAGCTATCAATATGAAGTTGTAAACTTCCACGATTTGTTGTTGTTATTCCAAATCAATGCATGTATTGAAGTGTACATTGTAAGCTTGGAACTCTGCTTTAAAACATAATGTTAGTTCATATCTATAGTGGTCTTTGATCTCCTTACTATAAGTTTTTTTTAAGCTTGCTACCAGATGGCAAGGGCCCACCATCTAGGAAGTGTAGTTGTTTTGTATTGTTACCAGTTAGTTTAACGTTTGTGATTTAGAGTTAGAGTACAAATTTCAGATTTGAGTATAGAGTTCTCATTTATGGTTTGAAACATTTCATGGGTAATCTTATCTGTAGCTTGTTATAAAATTTGTAGTTTGTTTTGTCTCCGGAGATAATCATATTAACCTTTTATAAATTCGTAGTGGACAAGTGTTTGAAGATTAGATAGTTTGTTGTTTCATTGTTGCTTTTCCTTTTTTGTCAATATAGATTTACAAAGCTTTGTTTTAATTATCAGTATTGGTTTTATTTCAAAGAACATATCATTAGAACCTCTACCACTCTTCTATAAACAACCAAGTATATCGATATTGGTGATAAGATCTAGTTAGAGTCACTTCTTTGCATGTAGATGAACTGTCTGGATGCAAAAGTGAAACAATGCCACTTAGATATATCATGTTTGATGTGGCAGTTGTTAATACAAATTTATGAGACTTAGGGTTACTTAGGAGTTTTGGGGATTTTCTCTTAAAGTTGGTAAATTCCACTTTAGATCAGTAGCCCACACGCATGAGGGTTTGAGTAACTTCATCTTGCTGACCGATTTGAATGCTAGTTTGGGTGAAACTCCATGTTTACTTTTGGACAACTCATTTCTTTTGAATTTCTTTTTAAACATCCATTGACTGGTAATGAAGAGGGGATAGATCCTAGACATGTATCATGCATAGATCGGTGATATGGACGTGCTAACATGCATAAACATGGTATTATGTTCATGCTTAATAACAATTATATGGACTTAGTGAAGTTGTTTAAGATTCCCTTATGCCTGATTTCCTTTATGATTTGACGAATGGTTTGTGGATTGAAGTGTGGTTTTCTTGTCTCGTGAGAATTTAGAGTAGTTTATAATTCAACCTTTTTCATTCACATATTGTGTTTACAACTCATAATTTTATGAATCAGATTGAAAAGTAAAGGGTTTATTGATGATGATTAATTGATCCAACATTTTTGGCATCATTTTCTATGATTTTTTAAAAGGTAAATGATAGAAGAGTAGTTTCTTTGTTGTTTTCATTTGATTTACAATCACTTTTCAGATTGGTGGAGGAAAGATAGTAAGATGCAAAGGCACTCTCATTTCAGAATTGTTGAAAATGGTTCTATCCTGCCGCAATCACTTTAGTGAGTCCTTCCAAACCTTATGTGTCATGTGGTTGGATAATGGTAGTAGAGATATATTTCTTAAGTTTCCTTTGAGTAGTGTACTTTCATTTATGTTGATTTCGTTTCTTTTCCTTATTTTAAGATTTTGTAAAACCCTGATCCATATTTTATGAGTAGAACGAAATGAATACATATTATTACTATTCTTAACACAGAAATACAAGGAACGATAATAGAGATACAGTAAAACTGGCTTCTATTCAATAAGGAAATATGTTGAAACTATAAAATGCATACTGAAAACAAGCTTGCTAGAATGGTGGCGGTTTATCTCAGAGAAGAGATGTGACGGTCACGCTCATTCGCAAGAAGATGATTACAATGAGGCTCTCCAATCCTTTTTACAATAAACATGAATTCCAAAACCCTAGACATCTAAAAACCTAACCCTAGGAGATGAAGCGCCAAAATTCACATGGGCCCCGTTGGGGTAAGTTGGTACATCAACTTCTCGGGGTTGTAACGTTTGCATACGATCTCTATTTTAGGCGCATGATAGCCTGTTGGAAAGGTCTATCCGAGGAATACACATGTTTCTATCACACTCTAGCTAAATCCTACAGTGTGACTATGGAGATACCTAAAAACTTTGTTCAGGGCCTCAAAATGACCCCAGAAGTTTGGGACCCGAAAACTAGAAAAAAAAACTATCAAATTGAAAAATTGCTAAAATGATCTAGATGGAATAGGTGGGAGGCGACCGACAACCATATGGATCAAACCCCCATAATACTAATCCATTTTTGAGTATAATCTCTAGTCCAACAAAAAAAACTTGAAAATGTTCAAGAATTTGCTGAGTAGAGAGGGACTCATCACTACAAGGAATTTGTCAAACCCTTGTCCAAATTTCAGAAATGTCACGAGGGAGGAATCTACATTTAGAGAAGTAGAAGAAATCCATGATCCTGATCCACAAGAAGAGTGCCTAGAAGCATTCCTTAATCAGCCTTGTAAGCATATAGAAGACTCATGGATAACATCTGATGGAGGACATATACACTAGAGCGAGGGATTGAAGAATTTCTCACATGTTTGTCACCATATCCCTTGTGCATTCATGAGTTTCATGAAAAACTTTCCTAAGAACTTTATGGCATGACAACTAAAGAGAGACGAGGAGACCAAGACTATATTGAATCTTGTTTCCAAATAATCATCAGGCCACGATACTATTCCATTGTTCAATATTTCTTGGCACCACCTCTGCTTGAACAACTAGCTTCTCATATCATGGAAATCATGGAGGTATACTTTTCAAATTTGGATATGATTTAATAGAGATCTTGTTGTGTAATTGGATGCATTGGAAATACTCCTACACTTGAGGAAATTTTTTCTTTTCCAAGTAAAGTAGGATAGTGTAAATAAATAAATAAAATAGTAAAGAGACAAATAAGTTTAGTTGTGAAAATTAGTTTACTAGTGCAATCGAACATGAGTTTTTCTTGAAAACCGAGCAACCGACGGGAAAGACTCACAATAAATTCTACATTCACTTGTTGGATCTACCATGTAATCTTAAAATCATTATAATTGTGCTCATGTCAGATGATGTGGGATTCCTTAAGACCCACCTTCCGACAAATCTCATCCCAACGACACTAGCACTTCATCCATGATTGAGATTAGAGATGTTTATAAGTACCTTGGGGCCTACATGCCTTAATGGAAGGTTCTCTTGTTATCGGTAAGGGAATACATCAATTTCCCTTGACTGATGGATTCTATAGGTTTTCTACTTCAACACATCCATTCACACCAACTAGAATGTACTTTTGTACCTTGATTCCAATTGACACTAATGGTGGGTCATCTCGCAATGGTTAACAATTTACATTGTTGATCGATAATCCAATGATTTATTTCTATGTTAGACTCCAAGTAAATCCATTCACATAGATTGAATTGTACTAGTAGTGGTTATATGTGAATACTATATGGTTTATGGCATCAACAACAACAATAAAATTTAAGTTTTGGTTCAATATTCAACTTTTCATTTTTAGTCTGGTCTTAATAAACAAAGTTTAGATTTTCATAATTTGCAGCATCAACATCTTCTTTACAACATCATTTCTTCATCATCAACAGATCTAATCAACATTCATTATATTCAATAACCTGACTCATATTTTCAAGTGTCCATTAGCCTAGGTCTCTGCCAACAATAACATTTTCTTCAAGAATTTATGTGATCTCTTAGCTCTAGTACAACTTATGTTCGACTTGAGTCAACATGTCCAAAGGGTGAAATCCACTCTTCTCTATTCAGGACAACTTCTGGAGAGATTTACAACATATAAAAAATTTGAACAACACTTATAATCCTTGTAACACCCTGTTTCCCCCAGTCTGTAAATATAACTATATGGGCCAAGGAACTATGTCAAACTTAAAAGTGTGAATGTTTGATTTGATGGACCTTGTGTAGAAGGTCGATGAATGTAAATCATGTTATTTTAATGGATAATGGAAACATGTTGCATAACTGTTGAGATGGGGATGTGCTAAGAAAGACCATGATTTCTAATGAAAAGGTGGTGGAGGGGACCCAGAATGGTTAAGTTAACCTCCACTGAACCAGTACTATGCTGGTTTTAATTTCTGAAGATCAGAACAACCCTCTGACCTGAAATGAATTACAGTTAGGCTAGTAGGTGGGAAGACCTCCTCAAGAGTTAATGAGGGGATGGGGCAGACCGCGCATCTGTAAGGCTTTCGGACCTGACCATGGACTGGGGATTCGAGCCACACACAATCTTGCTGAGGAAGGAAAGAAAGGAAGAGTGGTGGTGGACAGAGGGAGATCGACGAAGAATGCAAAGACGAGAGAAGCAACTCTCGGGTCCAAGGACGGATTGAAAGCGAAAAGTGAGTTTTGATCACAGGGGATAGAGACTGAGTCATGAGAAGGAAAGTAGCATTTATCCTCGTCGATTCTTGTATAAGGAGAAGGAGAGTAACCTTCGTCCCTAACATTCGTTGAGATGGAAGTGAGATATTGAATCTCAAAGCATCGTGGCCTAAGCTCAGGGGTGGCTAGTGATAAATCCATTGGGAGTGACTGAGCCTATGGTTGGGTGGAAACGAGCACCCCTCTCAGTAGTTGCATCGCACCTTATGGTTATGATAAGTGTTTTTATGCCTTGTGCTTTGAATTGGAAATAAAAAATTGCATGCTTATATGTTATATGCCTAAAATGACCCCTATACTGAATGATTAAGTTAGAAGTATGTGTTCGTTCCTTGAGAACTTTCATATATTCTTGATTTCCTTATGCTCTAGTTTAATCCCTCGAAAGCACCTCCCAGAGAACTTTGTCACTGTCCTAGAGTCGTGTGAGTACTTCCTGATTCGACGGAGGTTGAACTCTGCAATCACTGTGAGGACAGAGTCCCATAAGCTCAAGAGAGGTAGTATGTGTATGCAAAGGCCCTTTGCGAGGTAAGAAGAGACCGAGAACCACTTAGGTTCTATACTTGATGAAGGAGCACAAGAGGTGTGCAGAAGACCCTTCTAAGTGTTAAGTCCATGAGAAAGAATGCAACACTCTTAAGTCCTTCATAACTGATGAAGCTAAGGAAGGATAGTGAGATTTAAGTATCGAAAGGGAATACTCTTTCATTTGGGAGATGAACGGACAAGATTCGTTCAGGGGGATCCAAGGTTTGTCACAACTGTTAGATTTGAAGAAGAAGAGAAGGCGTTAACGCCTCGACCACTTCAGTCTTCGCAAGTTTTCACATCAAGAGATTCATGTGTTAGCGCAGTCAAGTCTTCTGAAATCTGATGATACGAAATAACATGGACCGTAGATCTAAGGATCTATTGGGACCCTCCTTGACCGTTGGATTTGGTGCTTCGAAATATCAACATTTCAGAAGATGAGAATGTGGAGGAAGTGGTGACTTGGAGGTCGCAAGTCGCGAGATCCTCACATCATCAGAACCATCCATCGGAAGGGATGTGTGGCGAGAGATCAATGTTTCACTGACTCGTAGGAGGAAAAATTCAAAGGGGAGAATGGTGAGAACTTGTGAGGCCCAAGTTCGTGATTTGATAGTGGTCGTCATATCCAGAGGAGTGCGAGCCGTTGATTTGGTGCTCCAAAATATCGGTATTTTAGGAGTCGGGAGAATGGAGGTGAATCATATCGGGAGTTTCGATACGCGAAATCTCGACGCGATCTAGACTGTCAGAATGTGGAAGAATCAGGACCGTTGATCTGTGGCAAGGATATATCGACATTTCGGATATCGGGAGAAGGGAGGTGAGTGTCCCTCTAACTTCGTGAAACGCGAAGTCCCGATAAGCGCTTGAGGTTGAGCCTTGGGTCACAACCGGTGGTCATATGAAGGAGGAACGAGCAAGGGTTAGGTCCCTATCGGGAGATCGGAGATCGGGAGAGTCGAGGTGACTCCCATGCAAGGACCCGATACATGATTTCACGACGTGCCTTTTAGTAAGGCTTGTGGTCACGGGTAGTGGTCACGTGGAGGGGGGCTTGCGCCTGGTGCTAGTTCGCACGAGTGAAGTCTCGCAAAGATCCGTGGATCGATTTCTTAGAGATTCCAGTAGGGAACCGATGAGCTGCTTCAACTCAGGAATTTTGAAGGTCCATTGACCAGGATTAGAGACCATGGATGGAGGATTCGACTAATTGAGGAAAAATATATATATTTTTTTCTATTTATGCCCCGTCGTGGGTGTGTTACAATCCTTCATCAACAAAAACACTAACCTTATTGGATTTGTTCCTTTAGTTAGCAGTTCTAGTTAAAAAGAAAGACAGTTGGTTGTGTTGGTACAGGAACTGTACAAGAGGTACAAGAATACCTCTCACTGCATTTTGAAAATCCCTTAAGCAAGAAAGCCTAGTAGTAAGGTACCAGATGACCCCATGTTCAACAAATAATTTTACATGTGCACAATCCAACAACAAATCTTTTGAGTTAGTGTTTTGCAGTGTTCATTCCATCATACCTCGATGATTTCCACAAGTGTAAGTTGGTAATTGAACAAAGGTAAATTTAGAGGTAAATAATTTTCTTTTAAAGACTCTTTTAATCTATTAAGAATGAAGGATATTTTATTTTGCAAGTCTCTTATATTCGTTTCCTTACCCTTATCATTTATCCCACTATTAAACCATTATAAATATATCACTTTCCTTTTCATATCTTTAATCTTCCCTTACCACTGCATTTTATATGAGATTTCCTTAACATTTAAAGCCCTACCCCATCATTATAATATGTTACCTATCACACATATTGGTCAAAGGCTCTCAAAATTGCATGCCTATATGTAGAGTAGTCACATATTTTCTCCATATCTCCACATACCTTGTCGACCATGTGACATATTGATCATATACATTACTTATTGGTCATATGGTATCCATCACAAGTTTACACTTGTGATTGAAACACTATTTCCATAACTACTGGTGATTAACTCTTGAGATTATGTCGATATGATGGTATTCTCATTGCACCTAAGAACCTGACCATCTCATAAATTTCCATGAACCTGTATGCAAGTTTTCCTATACGAGTTATATTCATATCGCTCAAAATTGAAATCGCGTGGGCTTTCAATAGTAGTGACCATCCAAACCTTCTGATGTTCAACATGTTCATCATAATTCCATATATGACAGTTGAGGTTCCTTCTCATTTCAATGAGTTAAAAGTTTGGAAAAACGTTTTTTTGGAAGAAGCCACCCCATTTTGATAAGTGTCAACAATCATTTGTTCCAACAGTTCTAGGAAGCCCCTGGTTACAATACTTTAGAAAACTGGTATCTTCCAATAAGTGAGCAGTGTCATTGATTTCTGTCATGAAATCTTGGAATAGTGGTGCACAAAAGGGAGCAGTCATTTTAAAACATCCAAATAATACTAGTACAACAATAGAGAAAGCTCCAGATGTAGGTCAAAGGACTTGTGCCTGGAATCATAGGTTGTAGAGAAACTATACTAGTTTTCCTAGCCTTTGTGGCAAAATGGAGTTGAGTGCTATTTATGATAAGAAGTTCAATGTTTCTGCTACTACAACACAGATCAGAATATTGATGATGAGACCAAAGTGGAAAGAAGTCAAGGTAATAATTTATTGGACATAGACGATACTTTTGAGGGAAATTCAAGAGGGGACAGAAATCCAATGAATTTGAAAGTAAATATTGATGATGGTTGTAACTCACCTAGTGATAAGGTGGTTCCATTTTTTAGGGAGTTTTAATGTTGAGGAAGCCGTGGATTGTAATTATACTTCCAAATTTCAAGGTTTCTCCTCATATACTAATCAACAGTTTAACGATTCAATCACTTCCTTACCTACAACATTAAAAAAATAGGATACCTTTTCTCAAACATAAGCATCTATAATTAAATGTTGGTGATGAATTTTCAGATGAATCTTTAATTGTAAGTGTAAAAGGGTGTGGCAAACTATCAATGGAGAAATATTTAGAGAGGAGAAAGTTGTGAAAGTTTCTCAGCCATTAGTAGGACCTGGAATCTATTTGGTGCGAACCCTTTACTTGGAGGAAAGCCTAAGACATAAAGTTATTAACAACCAATCATTTTGAAGAGCTTCATATTAATTTACTCATTCTACTTTGGATACAAGGGAATATTCCTGAGTAATGATATCTCTACATATGGAATTTTTACCTATCTAAGGAATAGGTCAGATTGTATACATATCTTTGGATATTGTTTTGTTCTTAATTGATTAAAAAGGTTCCAAGTAGATCAAAGGTATGTTCCAAATATATTCTTCTTGTATCTATTCTTCAAATCTTTTTTGCATGCTCCTCTGCTCACTGAATATATTATGTCAGCATTATGGAAAATTTCATTCCACTTTCAGTGTTGGTGGGGCTTCACAGGAAAATGATGGACCTGAGGGAGCTCTTACCAAAATTTTTGCTTCTGCAAAATCATACGGTTATGGATTGAATGAGTTCAGTGCTAGCACATAGTGTCTGCAAGCAATTCCATCAACAAGTGAATTTCAGACAACTGCACTCGAAATGAATAACCTCCTAGTTGCCGGAAAAAGGTTGGACTGCTTATCAGTTCAAAATTTATTTTCGAAGGGAGACAACGAATTCTCACTATTTTGGGCATATACTTTCAAGCCACCAACCATTTCTTCAAGTTCTTTAGAAAATCAAGATCATTTGTCAGATTCTTGAAAGATTGCTCAAGTCAACTCAAAAACACTATCTACGATCATATAGTAGAAATACTTTTACCATGTAGCGCCTACCTTTGCGAGCCTCCCAGGAAATTTTGAGATTAATCTCCTACCTATTTCATTTGGAATGAGGACATGCAAATCCTCAGGAATGGAGGACAAGTGTTTGAAGCTTAGATGGTTTGTTGTTTCATTGTTTCTTTTCTTTTTTTTTCAATATAAATTTACAAAGCTTTGTTTTGATTATTAGTATTGGTTTTCTTTCAATGAAAAGATAATTAGAACCTCTACCACTCTTTTATAAACAACTAGATATATCGAGATTGGTGATGAGATCTAGTTAGAGTCACTTCTTTGCACACAGACGAACTGTCTTGATGCAAAAGAACCACTCAGATATATCGTGTTTGATGCAAAAGAACCACTCAGAGTCACTTCTTTGCACACATTTGCGAGAGTTAGGGTTAATTAGGAGTTTTGGGGATTTTCTCTTAAAACTGGTAAATTCCACTTTATACCAGTAGCTCACACACATAAGGGTTGAGTAACTTCATCTTGTTGACTGATTTGAGTGAAACCCCTCGTTTACTTTTGTACAACACATTGTTTTTGAATTTCTTTTTAAACATTCATTGATTGATAATGAAGATGGGATAGATAATAGATATGTATCATGCATGGATCAGTGATCCAAAAGTGATAACATGTAGAGTCATGGTATTGTGTTCATGCTTAATAACAGTTATATGGACTTAGTGAAGTTGTTTAAGATTCCCTTATGCCTGATTTCCTTTATGTTTCGATGAATGGTTTGTGGATTGAAATGTGGTTTTCTTGAGTGTAGTTTAGACTTCAACCTTTTGCCTACACATATTGTGTTTACAACTCATAAGTTTACTAATAGGATTGACAAGTAAAAGATTTATTGATAAATATTAATTGATCCAACAATGAGCACATTAAGGTGCATTATTATTTTAAGCATATTGAAAATAAGAAATAAGAAATAAGAAAAAAACGAAAAAACACCTCCATTATGATCTCCAGTTACTCATAATTTTTAGTTATAGTGAACATCCACTAAAACCTCCACTATCAATATAAGAGTTTTTTTTTTAAATTTTACCCAATCTCATAACACCAAAAAATTTCACTAGCTAATATTTTTCCTTATTATAAACTTTCTAACACATCTATTCTTTTGACACAACTCAATAAAACATTATCCAATTTTAATTTCTTCATCATCCAATTGATTCTTGATCTTAATGATTTTTGGATACATGAATAGTGACTCTACTCATCATTTTTTTTTTCAAAGTAATTTGTTTCATTTTCACTGATATTTGATATTTAATTATACAATGTTTCATCATTTTAAAAAGCCAAAATCACAAGTTGAATGAGATCAATTTACTTTTAATAATGTTTGAAATATTAACACTGTGATACTATACTATAATATAATATAATTTAATTTAATAAAATTACTCTATATTAAAATTATTTTTAAAAAGATGATGTTTGGAATATTAACATTTTGATACTAAATTTAATGTAATAAAGTCACTTTATGTTAAAGTGATTTTAGAAAATGTTTAGAATATTAACACTTTGATATTATAATTTAATGTAATAAAGTCACCTTATGTTAAAGTGATTTTAAAAAATGTTTAGAATATTAATATTTTGATATTATAATTTAATGTGATTTAAAAAAATGTTTAGAATATTAACACTTTGATATTATAAAAAATGTTTAGAATATTAACACTTTGATATTATAATTAAATGTGATTTTAAAAAATGTTTAGAATATTAACACTTTGATATTATAATTTAATGTAATAAAGTCGCCTTATGTTAAAGTGACTTAAAAAAGATATTATACGTATCTTATACTACTTCCTAACTAAACATATAAGGGATCTTACACTACTTCATGAATAAGCATATCAGAGATCTTGTTCATTGTATAAGATGATTCTTTGAATAATAAAATAATATATTTTATATTTCATCTTTGATGCTTATCGTTCAAATGTACAATAAATGCTTTGCACAAACTAAGACCTCAATTAGTATCCAAAAAGTTGGATCGACTTGCGGACCAGTTTATCAAATAGTATCCAAAAAAGTTGGATAGACTTGTGGACTTAAATAATATATCATATCATTTATCATCAAAAGTAAAATAATTGCTTTCCTCACATTAAGCTCTCAAATAGTGAGTGGACTTGTGGAATAAAATAAATGCTTTCTTTATATTAAATAGTGAGTTAACTTGTTAACTTAGAAGGTATTTTTTAGTTTGTTCATTAAACTTTTTATGTTTTGGATTTTTGTGGAAAATCAAATTATAATTTTTTATTATTTAAATTGTAGTTTTGAATATATATATATATATATATATATATATATATATATATATATATATATATATATATATATATATATATATATATATATATATATAGATTTAATGTCTAAAAACTTTTTTAAACACTTAAATTGTATAAATTTAACAATTCAAATATACAATTTTTAATCAAATTTCAAACAATATTAATTGAAAAATACTAAAAACAATTCCAAAACATAAAAATACTTAACCTGCGTCATTATAATGTGGATATCTACTTTTCTTACTATTACTTTTGTAATTAACCTTTGTTTGAATGTCATTGTATTTTATAGTTAAAGCAATACATGTTTGTTTATTGAGATATTTTATGTTATGAATAAGTGTTTAAGTTTAATCAATTTGATCATATTCTTTTCTAAGGGGAGGTATTATAAGAGTGAGGGGATTAAGATTGAAAGGCTAGACACAATGTGATGTACGCACATGCATTCCTTGATATTTGATATTTTTCTATTTATACAAAGAGATTTGTTTTTGGCATAGTACATAATTTCTTTTTAAACTATGGTATGGTCTTTTAATTGTAGATTACCTATATTTCTAGGTGGTGGAAGACGGGTAAATATACACTTTTACTTAGTATTTAGGTGAAATTTTAATGAAAGAAATTTATTTAAATATAATAAATAAATTTAGATTGTGAATTTTATTTGTTTATGATAAGTTAATAATGTTTTAAGGCATTATAAATTGGAAGATTAAACACATTTTTCAAACATATGTTGAGATTTGAATTTGGATAATTTCCTAAGCATACATAAGATGTATATATCTATTTAGATTTGAATTTGGACCATTTACAATCGCTAAGTCATTTAAAATAAATATTGTTAACGATATGAATGAAAATAAACTAAATATTAAAATTGATGCAAGAAGACCACAACTCCCTACAAGATTACACGTACAGGAATTTCTCCATAAATTGTTGTAAGAAAATTTAATTTCAGTATTAAACATACAACCACCACAATCTATATTTTAATTAAAAACAAACATTAGTATAGCACAATAATAAACCACTTAGTAAACACAATAGGATTCAATTGAAAATAAGTAGAAATACTACAAAACAAATATGTATTATTTATTAAATAGATTGACCAAGCTCTTAGGCTTCCATTACCTTCATAATGCCCATGCATAAGTTTTTCGAATTCACAACCATCCACATTACACAAACCAAATCAAAGGAGAGTCAAATGCTTTGTGCTCATTCACAAACTTCATATTTATGATTTTGCTCCTTGGCTTGTGGCCTTACAACTACAACAAGAGTTTCTACATTAATGGCAAATAAAACCTATGAGACTTGTAATAGAAAAATTGTAAAATAACAAAAAGAATTATTTAAAAAGTATTATTGTTAAACATGTTTTTATATAATATACATATACTTTCCAAAAAAATAATAAATTTATATTTTCATATTTATTTTCATATAAATATGAATTGATATTTTTATTATGATTTTCATTTTTCAAGATAATTAATAAAACTTACTCCAATGATCAAAATGATATCTTAAACATGTTAGTAGGGATGTCCAAAAAAGTGTAAAGGGGATGGTCAAAATAAAAATAATAATTTGATCACGGGAGGAGCTATCCTAACAATAATGTGCATCAAACATATGTAATCATTTACTTTTTTAGATGTAATCATAGATTTTAATTATCACATGAAATAATGATTTTTAATGTTTGGTTGTTGCAGAAAACAAAACAAAATGGAACTTATTCAACCCATAAGACTCGACAATAAGGTAAAAAATGGTTGATTGCAAATTTTGTGAGTACTTGCCTTTTCCTTACTTAACATTTCATATTTGTTGTGAAGTTTATAATTTAATTAGTTTACACTTGGATCAGGTGGCAAGGATGAAACTCATGACGCATAGGGGGCCTCGATTCTTGCCTCCATCCGGTGACCTCACAAAACTCCATGATCATTGTATGAATCCACCCCCTTCCCCTCATTTAAATGAATAACACTCCCATCTTTCTCTCCAACGTGCAATCATCCTTGGCTCATGCTGCCATCATTCCTTTTGTCCGAGATTTGCAATTCTCAAACCATCGAAAATTAGTGTTAGTAATGGCGATATATGATACCAACCTAGCTCAGGAATATTGGCTCTCCATTAGGGTTATTTTCTCCATTTCCCAACATTCTTTTCTTTTTTGTGGTCCATCCCTGTCATCCTTCATTCAGCTTTAGTCTCGCCTAACCCTAAGTCTGGTCATCTTTGTTCCTAGCGTCACTCTCATTCCTTATTATGTCACAATTTTTCTTCGTCCCAAATCCCTAATGCTGCAAGGGGGCCACCGTCAATGCACCCTCGGTCGTAGGGGGGATTTGGATCACCAAAATGAGTCTGATGTTGCTCATGCAGCTGAGGTCTACGAAGTTCATACTCCTATGAAAGTCTAGGTTGAATTGGACCTAGCCAAAGTAGACACTTGGGTCCTTCACCATTTTATATTTAATGAATATGTTGATGAAAATATTGGTTCTTGGATCCTTGACCCAGGCATCTACAGAGCGCGAGCCACCCTTTATTCCAAAAATATGGACATTTAATGGATTCTTAAGACCCTTTTGGGAAAGGTTCTTGTGGAGAGAAATGTGGTTCACTAAGAAATATTTTTACAACTTGATGAAATGCAAAGGAAACTGTAGGAAATGGACATGAATCTTGATAAGCTTTCTGACAAGAACAAGGTCTGAGTAGGTGAAGACCAGGCACATACCCAGGTTATGGTGCCACCCCTGGAGGCATTATTTGGTCCTCCTATGTGATTTTACATGCTTTTCCTTCTCTTTTTTTGGTTTTATTGTCATGGAGGTTTGAAGTCATTAGCCCCACCTCACACTAGTTTTAAGGATAGCTATAGACACTATCCAAGCATATATAGAAACAATTTAATTTGTAAACAATGTGATATACTATTTTTTGTTCTTTCAAATTGCAAGGGACAACACAAACTGCTCTTTTGTGGATGGTATGGTTTCCCAAGTGGCAGACCAACCACATATTTTTGTAATTTTCTCAAATTTCAGTAATAGAAGGATGTCTGAATGGATAGCTTACAAAAAAAAATATTATTTTACAATCTTCCATGGATGTTTTCTACTAGGTGCTAACATATTAAAGAGAGTCATTCAAACATTTGATTGACATTATATTTCGTATGGGTTGTGAGTGTATGTTGGAGTATCAATGTTATGCCCTAGATATTGAGTTATTACCTTTTTATTGTTAAATTAAATATTGTCCATTAATAATTAGCTAGACCCAGTAATTGTAATTATACCCTTTGTCTACTATATATACTAAAGTGTCTTAGTTTTAGAGATCATCTTAGCTTGTGAATTTGTTATATTGTAAAAGGAGGTTGCTCCCTCGAAGAGGCTTCTCATTCATTTTTCTCTCTCATTCTTTCTATTTTTATGCTATTTGGGTGTTTTGGTGCATAACTCAAGGGTTAATTGAATAATTTGTAAGTAGCAATGTTGTTTTACTTCCCTTATTTTATAATTAATGTTTCTTTACTTATATCTATGCATTTTCATGACACATACAAATCATAAGAAACAAAGTATGGAGTAGAGTCACCAGAATATATGTTGAGAGATGAAAAGAGGAATGAGTTTGAAAAAACGTGTATTGTTTATGAATCACTCATTATTATGGTACACTTTTCAATTTATGAAATCATATATATTATATTATAAATGTAGATATACATGTTACACTTTATCTCTATGTCTGTAGATGGAACATAAATATGTGAAACAAAATCAATTTGATCAAGAAGATATTGCAAATAACCCAAGTACTATATCTCCTGCAAGTGATGAATAAATGAGACATGTAATCAACTCAAGCAAAGATAGTAGTTCGACTTGTGAATGATGATCAAATAATTGAATGTTACAAGTTTGATATTTTGGAATGTTTTCCTGTAAAAATGAGAGATTTTGTTTAATGTGGACATATTATCCCAACTGGTATGATGACATGTTACCAATAACTATAAAAAAAAATTGTTGAAAATTTTATTATGATGGACCTTAGACCTATTTTCTATGACAAAGGATCCCTTATTTGCATATAATAAAATGGTTTAATATTCTATTGCAATACTCAGTGTTGTAAAATGTTACATTACAATTATTTACATATGGAGGATATATATTATTAGAAAGAATAGAGGTGTAATTATCTAGAATATGTGTTTAAAATATACAATACATTAATGTAATTATTATAACAAAACACATTAGTTAAAATATAAAAATCAATATTATTATAAAAATTATTTAATTTTATAATGATTAATTGAAATTTTATATTAAAAAAAAACAAGAAGTTGCATTTGCATAACTATAACATTAAAAAAGTAAACACTAAAACATATTGGTGCATTATTTTCATTTGACCTCAGCAGTGCATTTCATACCTATTTTTGCACTAGTGTGTATAAATGGTTGTTATGCACTAATGCAGTATACATGTAAAAACATAGTAAAAACATCAATGCTCCCAACTAAAATAACATCATTCCCTTCTACTATACCATTACGATTTCTATTATTGTTATTGTTATCATTTACTAAAACTTTACAATGCATAAGAATATATATATACCGATGGTTAATACCATTACGATTTCTATTATTGTTATTGTTATCATTTACTAAAACTTTACAATGCATAAGAGTATATATATACCGATGGTTAATAGTATATAATGCACATTGTTACTTCAAAATTTTATTATATGCACCCGTTCTTCAAAAATGTATTATACACTCTAATGCTTCAAAAATATATTATATACACTAGTTTTTCAAAAATATATTATATGCACTAATGTGTTTTAAGGATATAATACACACCAATGGTTTCAATATATTGAATAGGCACTGACATGTATTAGATATGAGCACGTCAAGGTGCATTACTATTTTAAGTGCACCAAAAAAAACACCTTTGTTATGGTTTTCATTGACCTAAATTTTTTAATTATAATGAATATCTACTAAATTCTTCACTATCAATAATTTTTTTGAAAAATTGACCTAATATTGTAACATCAATCTTCCATTAGATGATGTTTTTCTTATAATGCACTTTGAAAAGCCAAGTCACAAGTTGAATGATCTCAATTTACTTTTAACGATTTTGGGAATATTAACACTCGTACTATAATTTAAAGTACTAAAGTCACCTTATATTAAAGTGACTTTAAAACAAGTCATCAATTATAAAGTGTGAACGATTTTGGGAATATTAACACTGGTACTATAATTTAAAGTACTAAAGTCACCTTATATTAAAGTGACTTTAAAATAAGTCATCAATTATAAAGTGTTATTAGCTAAGAGTAATCAAGTAAAACAGGTATCGTAGACTACTTCGCAACTAAACATATAAGGTATCTTCAACTGTTTCATGAATCAACCTATAAGAGATCATGTTCATTGTGTAAGATGAATCTTTGAATAATGAAATAATTTATTTTATCTTTCATCTTTGATGCTTATCAATCAAAAGTACAATAAATGCTTTGTTCAAACTAAGACTTCAAATAATATCCAAAAAGTTAGATGGGCTTGTGTACAAGTTGATCATAGTTGATTGAACAGTGAAATAATACATCATATTATCATTATTATAAGTAAAACAAATGCTTTCCTCAAATTAAAGCTTAAAATAGTGAGTGGATTTGTGTACTTTTTACTTTGATGTAATCTGAATTAGTTATGTCTGATACTTACTTTTTAGGTAACCATTATTAGTATATAATTTAGTATATAATTGTAATTTGGTTACATGGGAAATTGCAATTTTTATGTTTGATATTTTTTAGGTAATTATTATTAGAATTTGGTTATATAATTGTAAGTTAGTTATATGGTGAAATCACAATTTTTTTGTTTTGTTGATTTTTGAATGCATAAATGAATTCAATGCCTTGAAAAACCTCTGCTACATTTAAATTGTACAGATTCAACAATTAAAATCTATAATTCTTGATCGAATTTTGCAACAACTAAAATCTACAATTCATGATCGAATTTTGGACAAAATTGATTGGAAAATGCCAAAAAAATCCAAAACCTAGAATGTTTAGATTGCATCGTTATATTGTGGATATCTACTTTTCATGTTATTATTAGTCCCTACCGAAGGCGTAGATGGACTATAGCGATCGATAATTCGTTGACTTTATATTAGTTTGTCTTTTGACTACAATTTCTTGCATAATTTCTATTGTTCGAACTACAGAACTAAAAACAATATTTTTAATATAATAAAAAAACCCATATATGTCATGATCTCATTGGATAATAGATTTGAGGTCTTATTTCGAGCTTCGCTATTCCCAATGATTTATATGTTGGCATATCCAAAGTTTTTATCATCTACGGTATTTTTTAATTTGTACTATTCATACTGAAATGTTTAGATATCCAAAGTTTATAGTGATCGATAATTCGTTGACTTTATATTAGTTTGTCGTTTGACTACAAATTTTTGCATAATTTCCATTGTTCGAACTACAGAACTAAAAACATATTTTTTATATAATAAAAAAACCCATATATGTCATGATCTCATTGGATAATAGATTTGAGGTTTTGTTGTCAGCTTTGCTATTCCCAATGATTTATATGTTGGCATATCCAAAGTTTTTATCATCTACGATGTTTTTGAATTTGTACTATTCATATTGAAATGTTTAGATATCCAAAATTTTGAGCATGGATAGTCAGTTTTCATATTACTTTGTCCTCTGAGTAAATGTTTTTAGCATAGTTTCCATTGTTCGAACTATTGTTATTATTTTTTATTTTATTATTATTATTATCATGTTTGATTTTTCTTTATTGTTGCGTGCTTGGAGAGGCATTTTCATTATTGCGTACGTAAATAGGCCTACCACATTGTATTGTTTCTTAAATGTTTTCACAACGCGACGCCCTTCGACAGTTCTGATAGCCTTAAGTGTTTACCTAACATGTCTCAAAACCTTAAATGTTTACTCTACAGGCGTGTTACATTACAGTTTCCTCTGATTTTTTGATACAATGTTGTCTGCAGTGAACTTGGGAAATATTGTTCTTCACCGACATTACTGGTTCACTGGTTGATGCTTGTTCGTTCGATGTTGCTTGTTGTTGTTTGATTCAACTTTACAAAGTTGAGGTCCTGTAGTTGCAGTTGAACCTCTTCGTGGTTGTTCACTGGTTTGTTTTTCTTCAACTTTGCAAGGTTGGGGTCCTGCATCCGAAGTTGGACCTGTTGTTGCAGTTTGTAGGGTTTGGAGCCACGCTTCTGTCATCCCTCGTTCACAGGTAAGTTTTGGTGCCATTGTTTCATTAATATTCCTTGTTTGTTGCTTGCTATTTGCAGCCTGCAAGCAAGAATTTTCAATACTAGGAATCCCTGGCTCAAAATCCTGTTGCAGAACATCTTTCCATGTGGCTGCTACGACCAGAATATTTTCCTTATTCTTGAGAGTTAATGTTCTATACAGAACCCGCCTTTGTCGCAACCATAGTGACATATAAAAAAGAAAACTCCTCATTTTTCCTGCTCCTGAAAACCATACGTTTGATGCATTTTTCCTAATGTTCTCCTCATATTTTCAGTTCTTGGAAACCATACGTTTGGTGCATTTTTCCCAGTTTGTTCCCTTCCAAACGTTTTTTTCTGCTTTGAATGTCGATGCTGGACATAGAACCCACATCTGTCGAAGCTACAATGAAATATAAAAAAGAAAACCGAATGTTCTCCTCTTATTTTCTGTTCCTGGAAACCATGTGTTTGGTTCATTTTTTCCAGGTTGTTCCCTTCCAATCACATATTCCAACTTCCACATCCTAGATATCGTGCCATAGTTGTTTAAAAAATAACAATGCAAAGGGGTTTAGAAAACGAATCCAGAGTTGTCACAGTGGGCAAGCATCTGCCAGGGTCTTGTGATAGGGCATGCTTTTATTCTCTGAATCAAAAAACTCCATCCACCTATTGCCTTTGTGTTGTCCTTTATGTCTTGCAAAGCATCTTCTGCCACTGAAAATCTTGTAGGATGCATGCCATGAATAGGTTCAAAAATGATATACCTTGAATACTCGGTCTTTGTGCTCAACAAATTTATAGTGTTATTTCATTTGCGTTGTCTCTTCTGTTTGGTTCACTGTTCATTGTACGTTTTTTTTCCTGTCATATGTTGTAGTGACTAGAGGGATTGAATTTGACAAGAAGAAGGTTGAAGGATACATAGTGGACTTGGTATGCAGTTCCACACTTATAGTTTTCTATTTTTTTTTTCTCTATTTGCATATAAACTGAATATAGCTAAGAAACATCTTGAAAATCACATCTTAAGAGATGAAACAAGTAATAGATGTTGATTCCTATGAAATATATACAGAGTCCATTGTACATGAAAACATTGACCATGTATTGCATAGCAATGGGATTTTTAGATTGGATGCATTCTCTTATACTGTAGGAGATTGCCTTTTCGATGCATTTCAGGTTCTATTGCATTTCCGTTATTCCTCAACCGACCTGTGCAATGGATTGATAGATTATTTCTTGGACTGTTTAAAAAATGGCGATGCCGAGGCATTGGAGTCATATCAATACGAATTGGCATCTGGTTTTCTTTGGCATTTGCATGGAATACATGATGTCACTATGTATTTTTCAAAGATGTGGTTGTCTACATCTGCAATTCTGCCTGCACATCAGAGAGGACATAGGGGAGATACATTTTGTATACAGTGGCTATCCAAGTGGATGAATATATCAATTGGAATATGGTCATTGACAAGAAAAACAATATATCCACTATTCAACAAAACTACATCTAGCGATCCATATTGCATCTTGTTCCATGATGCCAATCTTGTTAGTGGTCATTATGAACCACTACTCTATAGAAAATTATCCATATGAAATCTTGGAGGACCTCATATTTACTTGTACCTCATTTGCAAAGACGTTGAATCGCAATGGAAACGAATTATGCATCGTATACACTGCCATGGCTTGCATATAGCAACAATTGTTGCATATAGTTGTGGATATAGTCTGTTCAATGCAATTTTCTATTTGGTAGCAACAAAGTTCGATGTGCAGTCATTGCGGATTTACACTGTACAATCCTTTTGCAATGCAATTATAGGTGGAAACCAACAGGCTTTTAGCTTCTTCCATCAACACCTTTCGCCATATCTCCTAGAAAATATGTCGACAATTGGAAGTTGGAAACAATACCTTGTAAACATGGCACTACCATATGAAAAAGGAAATGTAGAGGGTGGAAGATTCTATTTGTAATGGTTATCTATCATATTCAGAGTAAATATCCAGGTCTGGTCGGTCCTGTCAGATGGCACTGTCCATTTCTGTTGTATTGATTCAAACTACGATCAAACAATTGACATCACCTCATTGAAAACAAATATGCCACATATCCATTATCAACCTTTGATGAGAAATACTACTAGTTCAGGGTCCATTGTCCATGCCACCCAAACCACATAGAATCTGCATACGTTTCACATGTTATTTAATAATAATGAAACTCGTCCCAGTTTTGATGAGGCCATATAGAGATTAAACAAAAAGCGTAGACTAACTTATCACAACTTGAAAAAGGTCATATGTGAGATAAAAAAATACATTGGTGGTATAGGAAATACTACTAGTTCAGGGTCCAATGTCAATGCCACCCAAGCCACATTGAATTTGCATAAGCATCGCATGCTATTTAATCAGAAAGAAACTCATCCCAGTTTTCATGAGGTATGATTTCATGACAACATGCACACACACTTTACCTTTCTGGTATGCATTCTTGTATTGCAAGCGTATTCTGAGAGCCACAACAATTGTCATTGTATCACTAATGAATTGTGGCAAGGATTTTTGCACAACATCTAGTTGGACAAACACATTAATAACGCAAAAGGCCTTGCCACAATTCATTAGTGATACAATGACAATTGTTGTGGCTCTCAGAATATGCTTGCAATACAAGAATGCATACCAGAAAGGTAAAGTGCGTTTGCATGTTGTCATGAAATCATTAAAAGAATTATGTTCCAGGGCCCTGTACAAAGCACAAAACATTTGTATAAATGAGAACTGGAACATTGTTCTTGGAGAAGGGGATGACAGCTCTGCACAGACTCTCAAAATTGCTAGTGAGTTTGATACAAGCGATGGATTGGAGAATGAAACACATGTTGAAACATTGATACATGGATTCACTAACTCACAGCGCATTCGTGACTTGCAAGACAAGATTGTCGAAATTGCACCTGTTGAGGGGAAACGTCCACTTGGAATATTCAAGGACAAATTTGTTGAGGAAATGAACTTCCCAACACTGTTCTATGGATATCCATGTCCCAGTGACATTACAGAATGATTCAGTTACCATAAAATAGTTCGATGGGAGCTGCTACATTCAAGCAGTTACTTCTCCTGTCGTATAACAAATTTATTTTTCAAAACAATGTGCATAATAATTGAGCAAGTGTTGTCTTGCATGTGGATGCGAATAACAAAAGGTCAGGTACACGGAAGAAAGTTGTTGGCCAAAAATGTCAAGTACAAAGTAAACCTAGAAAAAATCCTGAAATTTGATATTGGATACATAGATTTCAAAAACATTCGCATCTCTCCTGATTATTTGCAACAAAACTAGAAAACTATTTTTGCAATGATCCGACAATTGGGACCGCCAACATTTTTCATCACATTTACAAGTGCAGAGCATCAATGGGATGCGTTGGTGGCTATGGTATCTGAATTTCATAGGAACATGAAACAGAAAAAACAAACTGATACACTAGAAAATGATGACATTGACTACCTCATAAGAAAATGCCTAGTGACATGTACTCACTACTATAGACATAGAATAAATTCTTTGAGACAATTGATATGCCATGATGAAACGTTTTTCGGAAAAATATCGGACTACTTTTTTGTGACTGAGTTCTAGAATAGGAGGAGTGAGCATGACCACACACTGTTGTGGATAGAGGGTGCATCGGTCTATGGAACTGAAAACAACTCACAGATCGAGAAGTTTGTGGACAAATACATAACATGCAACACATATCATTTGGATCCAAAACTAGCCAATGCTCATAGACATTATCATACAAAAAGTTGTAAAAAATGAAAAAAACTCACATTGCAGATACAACTTCCCTGTGCCACCAATGAGAACAACAATAATCATAGAGCCACTTAGTTTAGAGGACACTGTTTTCATTGAGAAATCTAAATCCTTGTTCTCATTTCTTGAACAACGAGACTTTGATGAGTTAATGAGATTCGACGAATTCTTGACAGAAGATGAGTACATGCAAGCCATGGAATGTACACTTAAACAACCAACAATTTTCCTTAAACGAAAACTTTCCCATATTTGGAACAACAGTTTCTTCAAGGACATGCCAGTTATGTGGAATGCAAATACAGATGTGAAGTATGTCCTCAATGCATATGTTGCATCATTATATTGTACCTCGTATATGACAAAGGTTGACAAATCTATGGCAAGTGCATTCAGAAGAATACACAAAGAACATGAAAGAATTCATATTGATGCTATGCAAATGATACGTACACTTGGAAATACATTACTTAATCTTCAACAAATGTCTTTTCAACAAGCAATCCACATTGCACTTTCCCTGCCC
>ML779785.1:231099-247352 GCA_009831015.1 Picea engelmannii
CATTAAAACATAGCTTCCCTACATGGGAAGCTGTGTATATTTCCTCTGAGACTATAGTACAAACCAATGAATCTAGATTTACATACAATGTTAATCCAACATGGGGTGATCTAGAAAGTGCAGTTAATGAACTAGAAAACCCTGGAAATCTTGATGAGACATTCACAAACCATAAAACAACTAGAAATCTCTATGAGTCCTATGAATTGCAAGCAAATTTGCCTCATCCTTGAGTAGGAGGCATTAAAAAATGTATCAATCAAACACATCCATATGTTGTGCAAAAAGCCTTGCCACAATTCATTAGTGATACAATGACAATTGTTGTGGCTCTCAGAATACGCTTGCAATACAAGAATGCATACCAGAAAGGTAAAGTGCGTGTGCATGTTGTCATGAAATCATTAAAAGAATTATGTTCCAGGGCCCTGTACAAAGCACAAAACATTTTTATAAATGAGAACTGGAACATTGTTCTTGGAGAAGGGGATGACAGCTCTGCACAGACTCTTGAAACTGCTAGTGAGTTTGATACAAGCGATGGATTGGAGAATGAAACACCTGCTGAAACATTGATACATGGATTCACTAACTCACAACGCATTCGTGACTTGCAAGACAAGATTGTCGAAATTGCACCTGTTGAGGGGAAACGTCCACTTGGAATATTCAAGGACAAATTTGTTGAGGAAATGAACTTCCCAACACTGTTCTATGGATATCCATGTCCCAGTGACATTACAGAATGATTCAGTTACCATAAAATAGTTCGATGGGAGCTGCTACATTCAAGCAGTGACTTCTCCTGTCGTATAACAAATTTATTTTTCAAAACAATGTGCATAATAATTGAGCAAGTGTTGTCTTGCATCTGGATGTGAATAAGAAAAGGTCAGGTACAAGGAAGAAATTTGTTGTCCAAAGATGTCAAGTACAAAGTAAACCTAGAAAAAATCCTGAAATTTGATATTGGATACATAGATTTCAAAAACATTCGCATCTCTCGTGATTATTTGCAACAAAACAAGAAAACTATTTTTGCAATGATCCGACAATTGGGACCGCCAACATTTTTCATCACATTTACAAGTGCAGAGCATCAATGGGATACGTTGGTGGCTATGATATCTGAATTTCATAGGAACAGGAAACAGAAAAAACAAACTGATACACTAGAAAATGATAACATTGACTACCTCATAAGAAAAGGCCTAGTGACATGTACTCACTACTATAGACATAGAATAAATTCTTTGAGACAATTGATATGCCATGATGAAACGTTTTTCGGAGAAATATCGGACTACTTTTTTGTGACTGAGTTCCAGAATAGGAGGAGTGAGCATGACCACACATTGTTGTGGATAGAGGGTGCATCGTTCTATGGAACTGAAAACAACTCACAGATCGATCAGTTTGTGGAAAAATACATAACATGCAACACAGATCATTTGGATCCAAAACTTGCCAATGCTCATAGATATTATTATACAAAAAGTTGTAAAAAACGAAAAAAACTCACATTGCAGATACAACTTCCCTGTGCCACCAATGAGAACAACAATAATCACAGAGCCACTTAGTTTAGAGGACAATGTTGTCATTGAGAAACCTAAATCCTTGTTCTCATTTCTTGAACAACGAGACTTTGATGAGTTAATGAGATTCGACGAATTCTTGACAGAAGATGAGTACATGCAAGCCATGCAATGTACACTTAAACAACTAACAATTTTCCTTAAACAGAAACTTTCCCATATTTGGAACAACAGTTTCTCCAAGGACATGCCAGTTATGTGGAATGCAAATACAGATGTGCAGTATGTCCTCAATGCATATGTTGCATCATTATATTGTACCTCGTATATGACAAAGGTTGACAAATCTATGACAAGTGCATTCAGAAGAATACACAAAGAACATGAAAGAATTCATATTGATGCTATGCAAATGATACGTACACTTGGAAATACATTACTTAATCTTCAACAAATGTCTTTTCAACAAGCAATCCACATTGCACTTTCCCTGCCCCTCAATTATAGTTCAAGGAAATGTGTCTTAATAAACACATCTCCACTTGAGAAACATACATTTGTGCTTAAACCACTGTCTTTTCTAGAACAAGATCCTGACAATTCAGAGGACGTGCTATGTCACTCTATTATTGATTATTACCTCTAGTGTCCATCTCCTATTAAGCATATCTGCTTAGCAGAGTTCATATCACATTACAAAAACAATGGTGCACCCATATCAAAAAGAAAAAAACCCTTTGTAATATGCTTTGTCAAATACAACAAAGATATTGACTATGAAAACTATTGTAGAGAAAAACTAGTGTTATACGTTCCGTTCTATGAAAATGAAAACACATTAAAACATAGCTTCCCTACATGGGAAGCTGTGTATATTGCCTCTGAGACTATAGTACAAACCAATGAATCTAGATTTACATACAATGTTAATCCAACATGGGGTGATCTAGAAAGTGCAGTTAATGAACTAGAAAACCCTGGCAATCTTGATGAGACATTCACAAACCATAAAACAACTAGAAATCTCTATGAGTCCTATGAATTGCAAGCAGATTTTCCTCATCCTTGAGTAGGAGGCATTAAAAAATGTATCAATCTTGGTTTTCAAGTCACAAAACATCCTTTCCTTATTGAAAATAATGAATACCACGGAATCAGATGTCTGTTGATTCGAAAACAACAAACAATTCTAAAGGACATTGCGCTTAAAAAACGCTTGAACATGCACACTCATGTGCACTTGTTCCTTACAGGAAGAGCGGGAACATGCAAGACATTCACTGTGAAAGCATTATTCCAAATTCTTATACGAATCTATGATTAAAACAATTCCTCTAATACTATGAAACCAAACGGGCTAATAGTTTCATACACAGGAAAAACTGCATATAATGGAGGTGGAACAACATTCCACTTTGCATTTTTTATGCCTTTTAACAAGTCATGGTTTCTTCCACTCAACAAGGAAATGTTAGATACCTTGTCTAATCTTTATGAAGAACTGTAACTTGTCTTCATTGATGAGGCATCTTTGATTGGAAGTCTCTTCTTGTATTCCATTGAAAACTGACTAAGAAACATAAAAAAATGTGCACACAAAATACTTTGGAAACATTGACATGATATTCTGTGGGGATCTTTACCAGGCACAACCCATCCAAGATTTTTTGATATTTGAACAACCTACGGTCAACATGCAAATAGTGACACATGACTTCTGGAAAGACAATATAAAATGCTTTGAATTACATACTACAATGTGCTAGACAGATGAAACATTTATTGAAATTCTGAATAGAATGCAAACAAACAACCGAACACATGATGACTTAACATATATCAATTCAAGGTGCATGTGACCTGCACCAACAGACCCAACCTTCCCTTACCTGTTCTACACGAATAGGGATGTTGCAATGCATGACAAGTACATGCTATCGCTCATGCTTGGTGATGATATCATCATTAATTCAATTGACCTCGAAGAAGACAACCATGAAAATGTGCCACGTCATGAACATACAACCACTTTTCCTTTGCAACTTGTCCTAAAATTAGACATGTTGGTTGAAATATATGCCTGCAACTATGATTCACAGGATGGCTTGGTCAATGGTGCAGATGGAATACTCAAAGGATATACCAAAACGAAAAAACTTGATGTCCTCTGGATTAAGTTCCATGAACCACATATAGGCCATCGACAAGAAAACAAGTTGGCTTATCTATATAATTCAAACACTGCAAGCGATTGGACACCTATCTTGTGAATATCAAAACCAATATCGACATCGACAAAGATAGGTCGACTAAATATTCGAAAATAGATTCCAATTAAACTTGCATGTGCACATACAGTCCACGGATCTCAATGACTAACACTTGAAAGGGTTGCATTTTACCCTACTGGAATTTGAATACATGGACTTGTATACACAACATTTTCCTATGTCAGAATTATAGACTCCTTGTATTTACTAAGTCCTCTTACAAAAGATAACTTCAAATTCAAACACAAAGTTGATATTGATATGCAATGCCTTAGGACTACCACAAAGTGGCATCTACAGTATGATTACCAATCCATACAAACAAAATCATTTGTATCAATTCTCTCACTTAACACGCGCAACCTACATGCACACATGGATGATATACTCAATGACTATGACACAATGCAATTTGATATTTTGTGCTTGCAAGAAACATACATGACATTATGCATGAAAAACAAGCAATTTCCAAATCACAATTGGATATTGAGTTACATTACACATGGGGTGATGATATTAGTGAAAAAACATGTAACAATTTTGGAGCATATACATTTCAAAGAAAATAATGTTGAGATGGTGCTCGCAAAAGTATTTCTCTATGAATCATAAATTGCAATATTGAATCTCTATGTTGCTTTACATGCAACATTCTCCAACATATTGTTCTTTCCAATGCATTAGACCATTTGCATGTGAACGAAACCATGTTCATTGTAGGAGACTTCAATATTGACATGCTACAAAATAATGGCATAACAATAGAATTGGAAAACTACATGTGCAAATACAGTCTCTGCTTTCTTTTGAACAACATAAACCATGTACAAAACACACTTATTGACCATGTATGGTCGAATGTGCCCATTTCTCAATACAACGTCTTTATCTTAGACACATACTAGTATGATCATGATACAATTGGTATTACACTTGAATTATGAGATATACATCAAACATATTGCAAAATCATATTTCTATGTTTCAAAGCATATCTGTCTAGCTTGTTGCAGAAAACCAAGTTATCCAACTTCTTAGTTTTCCCTGGTTTGTACACATACTGGTCTGATCACTATACAATTGGTATTGCACTTGAATTATGAGATATACATCAAATATATTGCAAAATCATATTTCTATGTTTCAAAGCATATCTGTCTAGCTTGTTGCAGAAAACTAAGCTATCCAACTTCTTAGTTTTGCCTGGTTTGTAATTGATTTTGGACACAAAAAACTTTTACACAAATTTTTATATATAGACAAACATAGATGAAAAAAAAACAAAATGGTACATTCTTCTAACACTATCTGTTAATCTATTCCTTTTATTCTATTTTATTTACTGTATGTACATATTCCTTGTTTTTTCCTTACATGTCAACTTATGTTCATGTCCATTTTGTTTTGTACTTTTTTTCATTGAAACAAACAGGAAAACTGGACAAGGCAAAGAACTCTTAACCATAAATGTAGAAGAATCCATGAAAAGGTGCATACTTCTACCCGTATTCCATATCCAATTGTTTTTCATTTACTTTGTCTATACTTGTTCCACTGGTTTGCAATTCTGTTTTTGTTTTCCTTAGCTACTCCATATTTTCCTGTATATTAACTTATCTTGATGTCAATTGTAATTTTTGTGCTGCTATCTTGAAATAAATAAATTTGTACTCCATCTTTTTTTCATGTGTTCCTACGTAGCAGCTTGCTTTCATGTCCATTGTATTCTCTGTATTGCTACATTGAAACAAGAAAACAGTAATTGAACACAAGGATGGAGCCTTATGTGCCACATTTGAGAAAGCTGGAGTAAAATCTTGCAAAAGCTATGACTCCAGTTGTGCCACAACAAATACAATGCGTATGTCTAATGCACATCCATAATGACTATGAACAATATACACATGTTCATAGCCATTGTCTCAGAAGTGACATGGACATGGGCAGTGAACCGTCACAAACATCAACACAATGACAATGTCGAAGGTAAGGATTCATAGATTACGTTCTTGCTATGTTTACGAAACAAATATCCGAACCTAATTTTGTCAAGATCCAAGTATATTACATAGTTGACCATGTTTTTCCCATAGTTAATGTTTCTTCCCGCCAGTTCCCAGATTCACGCTATCGAACTCTCATGCCACTGTTCCGTCATATACATCTTGCACCGAAAAATTATGTTATCTACAATTCGACCCCGGACTCCTCGAACTCGCAAGATTCACTCTACCTATGATGAGTCTGTCTGCGTTTGTCTGACCACCCCGCCTTTTCATACTTTCTCAATTTCCCTAGAATCTTCGCACACTTTCCAAATGCAAATTGATTATTCTTTTATTAGATTTGAAAAGATTGGAATTAATGAGCGAAAATATGGATGACATCTCCCATTAAAATGCATTAAGAAAAGATTTACGAGAGATTATATTACCATCCTCCAGTGTTCATTCTAAATACTATCACACAATTACTCTCATATGTAGAAATATAAACAAATCTTCATCAAAACATTATATTTTCTCACAGGCACCCCACGTGCACCCCAGTTGCCTGAAGTAAGCCATATTTGGATCCATCAACTAAACCTCCCTATTATCAAATTGGCAGAGGTCAATATTATGGCATCTATTTTTTTATTTTTTTTTGTGTGTGTGGATCTTGAGATTGAATTTTTTTTTATTTACTTTAACTTTTTGAAGGCATTGTACCCCACCTTTCCATACTTAGACGATTCTTCAGCTCTTGTTGTCACAGATTCGGGGGTTCCCGGGCTTCCAGGTCCACACAATTTTCGAAGCATTTTTTGCTCTCATCCATCCCCACCACCTTTACATGCTTCCCAATGCACATTAAGTATTCCTTTATTAGTGACAACTCACCAGACACATCGAAAATATTGGCATTAAAAGGAGAAAAGATCGAGGACATCTAGCATTAAAACACATTGAACCAAGATTTACCAAAGATTATATTATGATGCTACATCGTTCATTTTAAATACTATGAGAAGAAAAGGAACGTTCTCATCACCTTATGGCTGCAGCTAGACAAAATTTATGTGGATATACCCTAAATATTTTTGGGTGCGAGGACCAGAGTTTTCAATGGTCCAGAGCTTATGACTACTACTCATCCCCTTCTGCCCAGAAGAAAATGATCTCAACATCTAGAATTGCAGGAGCAGATTGTGTCCCCAAATGTTTTTACTTTAAGGAGTTGGTCATGTGTTGTGCCGAGAACTATATTCTGAACCAATGGATTATACATTTGGGAAACCATTCCCAAGTCTCCCTATCGCCTCAAGTATTTCGAAAGATGTTAAGACTTCCCGACCCAACTCCTACTTTCAAGGGAGAGAATTGCAGACAGTTCTTAAAGAAACATGATAATGAATTGGACCTCTTGCTGAATTTCTTAGATAGCCTAGCGGTCACTCCCCAGGACATGACCATATTACATGTTAGTGCATTTAAAAACCCTTTCTGACAAGTTGCATTGATTTTCACAAGGATAATGGGACAAGAAAGTGCAGGCAACATCTCTCGGATGATTCTGTATATTTTATATTTTACAGTCAAGGAATAAGCCATCTTCCATTGGGGAAAGTTGATTTCCATTGAAATCTCTTCCTAGTTATTGCAATACACAAGGAAGAATAAATTATTTATGTGATCTTATGTAATTTTCGCGATGGAAAATTGTTGTCCATTCTCTGGACTATCTATGTGTAAGAAGTTGAACTGTGAATTTGACCCAGTAACCTTCTCGTACCAGATATTATGGAGAGACGACGCTTCCCAACATTTTTATAAAGTCTTTAATGACTTCGTTCCAGTTTTTAAAGCATTGATATTTGGAAAGTATTTTCCCCGGTTGTTTGACTAGGTGACCAACTTCTTGGATAGGAAGGGCACACTAGAAGAAATGGAGAATTATATTTTTATAAGGATTTTTGGGTCCAAAACAAATCCTTGCTTCCTTCGATGTCACATATCTGGTACAATCTTTTTTTCTGGAATAATAAGGAAGTACATCTATTGGTTGCATTTTTCCCATGAAAAATGAAAAAGTCAATTCATCTCTCTGCCTTGGAAAGTCGGGGATTTCATGGTCGGGAATATGATAAAGATTGACGGTTTTTTGGGCCACTTCAACAGTTCTTTCATTGAAACTATCTTGAATGAACTCAGTGCCAGTACCAATGATTCGTACAAGCAGAAACAAAAAGGCCCGAGTGAAAAAAGTGCCAAATCCCAAACCGCCACACCCAAGACCATAGAATCTCGGAGCAGTACTCCAACAACCTACCCAAGTAATAAAGTCACACATAATTCTTTAGGTGGAGGAGGAGATAAGAACCCTCCCTCTGGAAAAATTGAAAGTTCTCACAAACTTCCCGCAAGAAAAAAAATGGAAAACAATAGTCCAAGTACAAGAGGGACCGAGCGAAGAAATTGATATCCGCGATCTCTCCCTCAAAGATATGGAACTAGAAATTGACATTGACAAAATGTTCCCCGACGACGACCAAATAGAGAGTACTGCTCCACATAATCCTGGGATGGAAATAATTGGCACCGATACATTGGACGAAGAAGATTCTTTTGCATTTCAGAGCGTTGTTTTTTACAGCGAATCCAAAAAATGGGTTATTGAAAAGAGAGATGTAAAGAATAAGAAAGGGAAATCTCATTCAGAGATCAACCTATGCAACATGCACCCTTCCCAGATCTCCCAGATACACTGAGCAACTGGAGACGCTCTAGAAAATTCTATTAGCAACCTTGAAACGAAAAAAATTCATGTTAAAGGAGTGGATCAAAGAATTGGAGGCAACTCTAATGCCTCTTCCACTGTTTTCTACTCCTTTGGCAATGATCGGGCCCACCTCACAAGCGAAAAAGTTAAAAGGATCAACAAGCCTTCTCACATCGGCCTGAGGCTATGTGGAAAAGAATATAAACAGAAGAATGGAATTAATAACAAAATCTTGGGAGATGTCAAAGAATATGGTCTCTTTTGGACCAAGAGAGCATGCTTTTCATGAGTATGTGCAAGAAGATCTCAAGAACGAGCAAGGTTTCTACCTTGATGTAGTTTTACCATTTGTGTTAAAGTTACTAATATGATGGAATTCAGAAGAAGACAGGAGGATATCCCTTCCCCGGATTGAATAGACTAGCTAAACGCATGCTTGAAAGAAAAGGTAAAAAACCTGAATGGTATTGTTCAAGCATGTAGCAAAACCATATCTAGAAGAGAAAAAATATTCAAGAAGCTAACTAAGATAGATCTATCTTCCAACACCAATGAATTCCAAGACCCAAAATTGATATCCAACTCATTTGTTTAACCAAGCAAGCATTTGATGATCAAGTTCATATCTATAAAAGACTGTCATTTGAAAATTTCTATGGCATTCTTGAATATGGTGAAGATGGTGTGGAAAACTGGTTAGTCGGTTATTCGATTAAAAGCCAATATATTCAAGAAAAATTGCACAACCTCTCTATTGATCTAAGGGACTTGGAAAGTGAATTCTTCAATATAAAAATCTGGCATGAAATCAACGTGGCGCCCATGAGGAGCTACATCGAAGAATGGTTCAAAAAGGTTGTCGACCATATTACCAATGAAGGTCGAAGACAAGGAAAGCCATAAAAGGACATTAGCACGCAAATGACAAGGCACGGGACACCATCATAGTAAGTTGATATTGATCACATTCTTCTGTCTTCATCCAGTTACTCTAACAAATATTTAATCGAGGACTGACAATTTTCTCTTTCGTCTTGCCAGGTCTTGTTGTTTTCCATCGCCGACTTTATTCTTTCTACAAAATTCATTCTTGTACATATTTTCTTTGTATTCCACGACAGTCTCAATCCCAGTCATTCTGACAAACACATTTTTATTTCACAGAATATGTATTGAACTATATTTGTTTTTACAAATTCCAAGACAACTATTTTGGGAAATATTTTCAAATGTATTTTGTGACCCAGTTTATCTGAATATAAATATTTGAGGTTGTTCTATGGTGATCTTCAAAGTTTGGTGTTGTTATTTGAAATTTGTATTTCTTCTTAAAATTAACTCATTTCCCTGTACATGTTCATGTTTTATATTGTGCATATATTGCAGCTTCCTATATTGCAGAATATGCTTCCATATACAAAATGTTAAGTCATATATTTTTTTCTCTATTTTTTATGGGTTTGAGCAAAATTTGCGAGCCCAAAACACCCTTCAAATTCAAACTTGGTTTACATTTGGACCACAAATAATCTATTAAGATACATTAATATGAATACAGTTTAAATAAATATAAACAAAATCCCTTTAAACTTGATCCTAACTTTCTCGAGCTCCTGGATTGGCCGTGGGTTGACCGGCTAGAGGACTGTCAGATCCTCATCGCCATCTATATCTTCAAATCATGAGCCTGATCGACACTTAGCCAATTATCTCACCGCGGCGTCCCAACTTAGTGCTATTGAATTATTATTCCCCGTGTTCTGTGATATACATCTTGCACCCAACACTTTCGTGATATACATTTTTCACCCAACAATTATGTGATACACATTTTGCACCTAGCACTTCCGTCATTTACAATTTGACCCTGAACTGCTGGAACTCACAAGCTTCACTATACCCGGGTTCACAAAACTTTCAAAACATTTATCGCTCTCTTCAATCCCTGCCACATTCCTGCCCTCCTCAATGCACATTCATTATTCTTTTACTAGTGACAATTCAGTGCACAAGTTCTCTTATTGGAATTAATAAGAAAACAAACGCATTGACAACGATTTATGGGAGTTCGACCGACCCCTAGATTGGCGCTATTATAAATCTTGCACCCAAAACTTCTGTCATCTACAGTTCTTCCATATACATCTTGCACCCAAAACTTTAGTGCTCTACAATTCCTCCACAAATTCGAACATGGTTTACATTTGGACTACAAATAATCTATTAAGATACATTAATATGAATACATTTTAAATAAACATAAACAAAATATCTTTAAACTTGAACCTGACTTTCTCGAGCACCTGGATTGGTCGCGGGTTCCCGGGTTATCTCATCTCCATATATATCATCACATCATCAGCTCGATCGACCTCCATCCCTTTCAACACTTATCCAATTATCTCACAGTCGGATCCCAACTTTGCGCTATCGAATTCTTATGCCCCCTGTTCTGTGATATACATCTTGCACACAACACTTCCGTAATATACATTTTATACCCAACACTTCTGTGATTTACAATTCGACCCCGGACTCCTAGAACTCGTTGTTCACAAAAGTTTCAAACCATTTATCACTCTCTTCAATCCCCACCACATTCCTTCCCTTTCCAATGCACATTCATTATGCTTTTACTAGTGACAACTCAACACACAGGTTCACTATTCAATCGTGATTTATGGTAGTCTGACCGACTGCCGTTGATTTTCATACCTAACCAATTCTATGGCCGTCATTTCTTGGGTTGGCGCAACCAAACTGTCATTCCCCGTGTTCTGTGATATACATATTTCACCCTAAACTTTCGTGATATACAATTCCATACTTAGCCAACTTTATGGCGGCAACCTTCACTATACCCGGGTTCACAAAAATTTCAACCATTTATCGCTCTCTTCAACTCCCGCCACATTCCCGTCCTTCCTAATGCACATTCATTATGCTTTTACTAACAACAACTCAACACACAGGTTCACTTATTGACATTAATAATAAAAAAACACATTCAACAGTGATTTACGGGAGTCCGATCGACCCCCGAGTTGGCGCTATTATAAATCGTGCACCCAAAACTTTCGTCATCTACAATTCCATGATATACATATTGCACCCAAAACTTCCCCGGTCTACAATTCCTCAACAAATTGGAACATGTTTTACAATTGGACCACAAATAATCTATTAAGATACATTAATATAAATACATTTTAAATAAATATACACAAAATCTCTTTAAACTTGAACCTGACTTTCTCAAAGTCCTGGATTGGTCGCATGTTCCCAAGTTAGCTGACTGCCAAATCCTCATCTCCATCTATATTTTCACATCATGAGCCCGATGGACCGTGGTCCCTTTCAACACTTAGCCAATTATCTCACCGTGGGGTCACGACTTAGCACTATCGAATTCTTATGCCCCATGTTCTGTGATATACATGTTGCACACAACACTTCCGTGATATACATTTTGCACTCAACACTTCTATCATTTACAATTCGAACCCAGGCTCCTGGAACTCGCAAGCTTCACTATATCTGGGTTCACAAAAGTTTCAAACCATTTATCACTCTCTTCAATCCTCACCACATTCCCTCCCTTCCCAATGCACATTCATTATGATTTTACTAGCGACAACTCAGCACACAGGTTCGATCATTGGCATTAATAAGAAAAAAAGGCATTCAACCATGATTTACGGGAATTCGTTCGACCACCATTGATTTTCATACCTAGCCAATTCTATGGCCATCGGTTTTCGGGTTGGCGCAACCAAAATCTCATTCCTCGTGTTCTGTGATATACATCTTGCACCCTAAACTTCCCTGATCTACAATTCCATACTTAGCCAACTTTATGGCCACAACCTTCACTATACCCGGGGTTCACAAAAATTTCAAACCATTTATCGCTCTCTTCAACCCCCGCCACATTACCGTCCTTCCCAATGCACATTCGTTATGCTTTTACTAGTGACAAATCATCATACAGGTTCTCTTATTGGCATTAATAAGCAAGAAACACATTGAACCGCGATTTGCGGGAGTCTGACCGACCGTCGTTTTTTTTCATACCTAGCCAATTCTATGGCCACCGGTTCTCGGGTTGGCGTAACCGAACTTTACTTCCTCCTGTTCCGTGATATACATCTTGCACCCAAAACTTTGGTGATCTACAATTCCATAGTTAACCAACTTTATAGTCATCGATCCCCGGGTTGGTGCTATTATAAATCTTGCACCCAAAACTTCTGTCATCTACAATTCTGTGATGTACATATTGCACCGAAAACTTCCGTGCTCTACAATTCCTCCATCTCGCAAGCTTCACTCTACCTGGATTCACAAATATTTCAAATCATTTATCACTACCTTCCATCCCTGCTACCTTCACGCCCTTCGTGATGCACATTGATTATGCTTTTACTAGTGACAACCCAACACACATGTTCAAAAAAAAATGGCACTAATAAGCAAAAACCTTGAGGACATATCCTATTAACACGCATTAAATCGCGATTTATGGGATCCCAATGGACTGCCCTTCCTTTCCATACTTACCCAATTTTATGGCCCCGGGTTCCTGGCTTGGCGCTATCGAACTCTTATTCTCGTGTTCCGTCATATACATCTTGCACCCAAAACTTCCCTGCTCTACAATTCGACCCCGCACTCGAACTCACAAGATTCACTCTACCTCGGTTCACAAAAAGTTTCAAAGCATTTATCCGTCCCTTCCATACCTTCCACCTTTGCACCCTTCCCAATGCAAATTAATTATGCTTTGCTTAGTGACAACTCACTACACAAGTTGGAAAGGATTGATAATGCACATTAATTATTATATTACTATTCAATGAAATTTCAATATACCTTTTAATATTTACAATTTTCTTTATCATTTCATTTCTAAAAAACAATTGATATAACTTTTTAATATTTTTTAAACATCTTTCTAATTACTGTTTACTTACCATACTGTTAATTTCTGTTTTTTTAACAATATTCCTCAACTCTCCCCATTTTCCAAAAATCATCACCATGAATAATTATAAGCTGCCAACTATCATCTCCATAACCAAATCTACTTGGTAGGGACTACGCTTCCATGCAAAACTTGTTTTAGTAGTTAACATACTTGTAACTTGGATTTGTTTGAATATTGTTATGTTTTATGGCTGATAGATGAATCAATACATGTTCGTTGAGATATTTTATGTTATAGATAAGTGTTTAAGTTTACATATTATTCATAATACTAATATAAGGAATTAATGTATTTTTTAATCATAATAAGAGTTTAATGGTAAGGATTCTGGCATAGTCCTGGAGGTCCATGTGAAAGAGAAAACATCTTTCGATCAAATGTTGAACCCAATGAATCATGTGCACACAAGGATTTTTATTTTGATCATCGTCGGTTTGCATGAGAATCAACCCCCGATCAAGTTGGTTGGTTCATTCGATTCTCATTACTAGAAATACTATGACATATATAGTATGACTGGAAATTGGAATGTTTTGATCGTATGGATAAATCGATAAAATAAGAGAAGAAACGATGAGATTATGTTGAGGATTTTCTAGTATATCTCAGGAATACAAAAAATAAATGAATGGAAACAAAGGAGAGGAATAAGATGATGAAACCTGAATTGAGAGATGATGTTGGATGAGCATGTTGGTATGGTATGTGTAGAGGTTGTTTTTTCCAAGGCGTGTGAGTTGTTCATCAATGAAATTATTGTCAGGGCCTAGAATCACACCGCAAAAGAACATATAGTTGCGATGTAACATCCCCAACCACCCAGGTCGACCCATGCTAATCCATAAAACAATATTACTAAACTTTGATACCGTATTGTAACTCTGATACCATATTGTAACATACCCAACCACCCAGGCTGGGTCATGCCACTTAAAAACAATAATTTCATCTCTCTCTATATATATAAATTTAAGCATACAAATATATTCTACAAATACATAGACTCATGAGGAAATAAAAGTAAACATATACATGCAACATACGCAGGAAATACCCATAAACATAAACACATGTATAAATACGCATCATGTCAAATAACACACAATTGATACTTATCTTTGATATAAGACCAACATCTATGTGCAGACCTTCCACGATCCTCGCAGCCTTAGACCACGTTGCTTATAACTCTCAACAATGGGTCACCCCCAAGCTGGGACTAAACTCCAGCCAGGTAAAGGGATTCATATCTAGGCTGAGGTTACACAGTCAACATAAAGGATTTCATTACCAGTGCCAGCTCTAACCAACAACCTACAACCTCTCATTCCCCACATGTCTGTCCCACCCGAGGAAGTGTGCCCCTTCTCTGCTCAACAGTCCTTCGGCTGCCCCACTTCCCTTCCAGGGCTTCAATAATAGGCTGAACAGGAAGTCTCAGAGCACTGTAGCTGCAGTTGGGCTCCCTCAGAAAATCAATTCCTCAACAATTCTCTCACCTATAGAGAGTTTCCCATGGGCCTGACAACCCACCTCTTCAATCCACTAGCCTGAAAAACAGCTTCTTCAGTCCAACTCTTAAGTCAACCAGAAATAGGTACATATGAAGGAATCAACAAAACTTGGGTAAGGAACAGTGATTGGCAACAACCACGTTCAAGCAAGGAACAATGATGGGAACAACATGATCTAGGGTAATGTATAGGTTATGGAAGCAACTACCTTCAGATAAGGTACATGGTGCTTCCCTTAACAAGAAGTATGGGTTACTTCTCAAGGCATGCTTGCAGAGAGATAGATCTAGTGATGGAGAAAATAGCTGAATGACTTGTGAAATGGAAGAATGTTGCCAGAATCCCCCTCATGTACAAAGCTCCAACTCTTTGTATGCATGTCCCAAATTGGATACTTGCCTTTATGAAGCTTCATGGGCTCCACTTGTAATTCGTTCCTTTCCCCAAAGGAACTTAGGATAGCATGAGTTATATCGAAACCTTAGTCTTGTAGGAATAATATTATAATATTCCCTTGGAGATAAGCCCCCTTTCCAAGGCTCTTAGCCCGCCCTTTCCCTTCCGAGTGTAGTTTAGTTCCCCATACTCTTTTATCATGGTCGGTCTACATGCAGAAATGTATTTTATTAATGATATGAGTGTTTACATATACATATACAAAAATAGTCTCATTGGCCTTTAGCATCTAGGCTCTTCGACCTAATAATCACATAAGCCTTCTATCCTATAATAAATTGGCTCACCAGCCTACAAAACATATTTACATTTACAAATGGGGCTCGATCTTGGGGTGTTACATGCAACAATAAATGGGACTGGCGTGTTTGATTTTTCGATCAATATTTTTCCTAGGGACAAGTTGAAGGAGGGTCAACTTATTAATCTTGTAACCCTTATATCTTCTCTATCTATTGGAAGTAGTAGTTATAATGTCGATGGTGCTAATTATTTCCCCTATTATTATTCACCCAATCAACACTTTGTGCCTCATTGAGTGATTTTTGGGAAACACATGTGTTACAGGAAAACCCCCCTGCAGACAAGTGGATTTCCTCTTGAACCCTAAATCTCTAAGATCAAGACATAAAGGTGCTAAATTTGGTCACTGACATCCTTTTAAACCTAGCTAAGTCAATCAAATAGAGAAAAGGAAGAAGAATGTACCGTTTTGTCGATGTTT
>ML779785.1:248150-276032 GCA_009831015.1 Picea engelmannii
GTCATGTCATTTCTGGTGGTATGTAGAACGTCACATAACTCCTCACGGTTTGAGATTTATGGCCTTACGAAGTTGGAGGACCCTCATATGTCATCTAGAAGCCCCAAAAGGTCAAAGTAGTCAAAGTGGTTTAAGAGATTTTAGAAGGTTAATAATAAAGTGAAGTAATGAGTGTATTATAATTCAAAGTGAATACAAAATAAATTATTTCAATAATAAATTTAATGGATAAATTAGAAGTGGACCCAACCCTAAAATAAGGAAAGTGGGCCAAGTGACCTAGAAGATGTTTTTAAGGAAGCTACTTGGAGAGTAAAAATAAGAGGAAAGGCTCTCTCATTTGAATCACACTTGAGAATATTGAATATCTATATGTTTCTGAGGTAACCAAGGATATCTAAACTGGAATTATGAGTGAAGGTGAAGAAAAGAAGGCCGAAATGCAAGGAAGGATAAATTCTTTTGATGGTGCTTTCTAAGGTATGTTATTTACATGTCATCTCACCATTTTTGCTATAACTTTTTTTCTATAATGATTCAAACCGTGAAATTTCTATTCAAGTGAGAAAACATATCCAAGTATATGTGGTAAAAAATTCAGCTTGTGGGTCGTTTTATTTTGGGAGTTACACTCTGTGGAAAATAGGGTTTGTGGTCAGTCTTGGAACTAGTCAAAATCAGGTGTTTCGGGTAAAAACGTCATAACTGCTTCATAACAGATCCAAATTTAGTGAGACAAAATGTGTTGGTTAGGGTACAATCTGTAGTATTCTTTGTAATATTTTCAGATCAATTCATCAAATATTTTGTGCCGGGCACGCTCTGCAAGGTCTCTCTCTAGAATAAGCCAGAATTCAACAAGGTATGTCATTTTTGCTATAACTCCTTTTTTGAGAGGTTCCAAGTAGTGAAACTTGGAGGAATTGAATAAAAAACACTGAAGAACATTGTGTATCAGTTTCAAATCTTTATACATTATAGGTTCAAAGTTATGATTAATTCAAGTTAGGGTTGTTGACTAATCCAAAACTAGGCATGTGAGACTAAAGAAAATTTTGATGAAAATGCTAGTCTCTTGTTTTTAAAGTTAAGGAAGGTTTGAAGGAATGTGATCATATACACCAGGCCTATTACAGAGCTACAAATCAGATTTAGATGATGAAATTGATGAGGGCTTTTGGTTGTGGTACATGTTGAGTACATGGTTGAGACAAGTAGTTGATGAGTTGGCGCACATACATGAGGTGTATAGTTGATGATGTTGGTACATATTAATGAGTAGTTGAAACATGATTGGTACATACTTGGTACATGGTTGGATGCATTTATTTATGGTACAGTTTGATTACAGGTTGGTGCATGGTTGATGCACTTGTTTATGGTACAGGTTGATTACAGGTTGAGGTACAGGTTGAGGCATGGTTGATGCATGGTTTAGATGTATTGGTACAAGTTTACAGTAGTATATCTCATAGTGATAGTGTGACAGTGGTTTCATCATTCTACTTCTACTTCAGGGTGGCAGGACAGGGCAAGGACAGGTGGTTGTAGCCACCTATTGGTTGTAGACGGAGAACATTGGGGGTTGTAGCCTCCTTCTGATTGTAGCCAGAGAATTGGGGAGTTGGAGCTTCCCTTAGGTTGTAGCCTGAGAAAATAGGGGGTTGGAGCCTCCTTCTAGTTGTAGATGGAAAACAAAGGAAGTTGGTGCTTCCAATGAATGTAATTCTTCAAGACATATAAGAAAAAGCATTCAGTGGTTTTCTCGCGATTTGGGTTTCCACGTAAAACACTGGTGTATTGTGTATGTGTGTGATTGTTTATTTCTTACTGCTCATTATTGGATAATAATTCTACGTTGATATAACATTTGAAGAAAAACAATTATAATTAAGCTATTACTGATTCACCCCCCCCTCTCAGTAATCCAACAAAGTTTGATGCCTTCAATGTTCTCCCCTTCCTTATGAGATCATAAGTTAGGTATCTCTCTATTTCTCCATATATTTCACCATGAGAAGGTATTCTTATATAAGCTTGGAGAGACCCAACCACCTTATAGATTCTTGGGATAGGTTGAGGATCCTTCTCCATCAGTTGTGGATCTTCCCTAAGATCCATCCTTGACCTCAGATTCAAATCCAACCAACTCCAGAGATGAGGGGTATTTTTCCCTAATTTTCCTCAATAGCCCAAGATTTCCTCAAACAACCCAATGCTCCCTTAGAATGGGGCACAGAGTGTTGCAACACTCCCCCAAAGAAGGGTAGGGAGTGTCAACACTCCCTGACAATGGGTAGAAGAGCGCTACCCAAAATTTCCTTAAAAAATCTCAGCACTCCCCCAGAAGGGTGCACAGAGTGCTGGAACACTCCCCCAAAGAAGGTCAAGGAGCGCTAGCACTCTCTGACAGTGGTTAGGGGAGCGCTGGAATTCAAAATTCATTTTTAAGTGGGTTTTTTCATGGAAAAATATTTGTACTCTTCATCAAATGATTTCTCCTTCTTAAACCAGTATTTTAGGGTGTCTTCAAGTGTTTCTTATGATGTCGTTCGAGACATGACATAAGCAAGATGAATGTATGGTGTTTGTGACACTTGCAACACTTGTAGCCAAAATGCGACACTTGAGACACTTGTAATGACAAAAATAGGTCATCATTGAAGTGAGTAATTTTGATGTGTAATAGATTTCCCCCAAAAGTGCGAAGTTAGAAGACAAAAAATGACGACTGAAGTACTTTGTAGACTTTTTCGAGCAAGGGTATGGACACAGAGAACCTGGCAGAAGATGCTCACAACCATCAAACAAACATTATGATATGTTTCAAACCCAAGGCAAGCATACCTATGCTTGGGTGATAAATACTTACAAGGTATGGTCGCCATAAGATACACTGGAGATCCATAATTATATTAATAAAGAGTATAGCCACCAAATATACAATGTGGATCTATACTTCCATGACATGAACTGACCATAGCCATGAAAAATACATAGTGGATCTATGAGACGACAAGACATAGCCACAGACCAATACAAAGTGGATCTATGTGTCAATATTCAAGAGAAACTTCATCACAACCTGGGTAAAGTATATATCAGAGTGATTACTCAACCCAGGGTATTCTTACCGATCCTGATATAGTACAAATATAACCATGTGAATAGATGTCCTGGTGTCGAACATGGAAAAAACCACTTGATTACTGGTCAATGAGGTAAATCCTTACGAAGTGCGAGGGAAATCACCATTGGATTCCCAAGGTACCCTAGTACATTCCAACGAATGTGAATGAATGATATGAAGTCAAACATCTGTGGAATCATCCGATCAGAGGTCAATGATGTAAACCCACCATCGGAAGCAAGGAGGTCTATTGTTGAGGTATGCATGTCCCAAGGTACTAACTGATTTCTAAGTCTAGTTCATGGATGATGTTTTGAAGTTGAAAGGAACAAACTCGTCGCAGGAGGGCCTTGATGTATCCCCCATCAATGACATGAAACTAACCCAGAGATGTAAATTGGTAGATCAAATGAACATGGACTGACACAGGTATTGAAACAAGATATTTTTTATGGTTGACTCTCAAGGCAGATACTTCCATTGAACACTGAGGCACAACAGCAAAAACATGACATGGACCAAAACATGATGATGCAGTGGATATTGTGACTTTCGTTGGGTGACCCAAAGGAGTAAAGAAACTCTGAGGATTGGTTTAGTTCAGAGGTTCAGTGGATGAAAAGACAATGTGCCATGTTCAAGGGCGACTACAAGAGTGACCTATAATGTTCCCAAAAACTGTTTGGCTTGCTTCCTTCATTTTTTTCCCCCATCCAGATAGACCAGTACCTCTTTTTATTTTAACGCGCTCGAGGAGGATAACACATGCTCGATATAACTCACCTTCGGTACGTCCCTCTTCCTTTGTTTAACGAACTGGAAGAAGTAAGGGTTCAGTCCCATATGGGCCCTTCAATGTATGCTATTTTTAACGAGTCCAGAGAAGGTAAACTTGATGATTTTTCATGTTTAGAGAGTCTGAAAAGAACTTAAAGACGAATCCAGGGTTTTCCTTTCGCGTAATGTTAGTCTCGTGAGGTCGAAAAAGAGATAAATTATCACTCGAAAGACACCCTTTCAAACCTTTTAACGAGTGGGAAAAGAAGCAAGATCACTCGACAATATTTTTGTATTTAGACAGTCTGAAAAGAGCTTAAAGGAGACTCCAGTGGGTTCCTTTTCCGTATAACCTTGATGAGTCTGAAAAAGTGATAAAAGTCTACTCGGTTACATTCTCATGTTTTTACGAGCGTGAGAAGGAACTAAGACCATGCTCGTTATTGGTTTCATTTTTACACAAGCTTGAAACAAAATTAAAGTATTCTTGTAAATTCCCAACATAAATTCCAAAGGTTGGGATACCCATGGATGGTTGGTACTCTGATCCCAGCTTGAAAAGCTAGCAGCATAACTCCAAAATGATAATCAAAGGCTAGAGGCATGCCCCCCCAAGCTTCAATTCATTCACCGACTTTGAGGTTGTCACCAATTTCTGTACTAGATGGAGAAAAAGAATAAGGGTGGATGAAATGAAGGTTCAAATACGAGACCTAATGAAAGACTCGACTTGGTAGATATGAGATCTAGCTAAAGACTCAAGTCGATATATATGAGATCTAGCGAAAGAATTCGACTCAATGAGAGAGTTGACTGTTTCATTTTTTAATGATCTTGACACAGGAAAAGAACTATGCTCAAGGCTCCGGGTTCAATCCCCAGATTTTTGTTTCATTTTTTAACGAGCGTGTTACAGAGAGGAAAACTATGCTCGTAGCCTCTGTTTCATTTTTTAACGAGCATGCCACAGAGAAGAGAAACTATGCTCGTAGCCTCTGTTTCATTTTTTAGCGAGCTTGCCACAGAGAAGAGAAACTATGCTTGTAGCCTCTGTTTCATTTTTTAATGAGCTTGCCACAAAGAAGAGAAACTATGCTCATGACTTCTTCTTGATCATGGTTTCCAAGAGGATAATGCTATGGAAGGAAACCATGTCAAGGGACAAAACTCGGTCATGGATTCCAAAAGATCTTCACTGGATGGAAGAACAATGCTCTAGAAGGAACACATGTCGAGGGCCACGACAAGGGTAAGGATATCAGGCTCCAATAGTCCTACCAAAGATATCACCATGTAAACTACCGGATCTAAGTCCTCGGAATTTGAAGTCGTGGGAGACAACGCCACATAATTGACCTGTGGTAGGGGTGATACTAACTGCATATAAGAACCATGTAGGGAGGTCATTGGGTTGATGGTCATGTCAGGGCCAATAAACAAAAGTTGATCAATAGTTAGCATTCTTCCATTGTGTGGGAAAGATATCACACATAAAAGAGTGGACACAATAGCTTTCATGGCATAGATATAATCTCACCCAAGGAGTAAATCGATCCAAGGGGTCTTGGACTACCATAACATCAATAAATATAGTTTTCCCTCCCAATGTTACAGGAAACTGGGGAAGGATCCCTAAAGAGTGACTGGTTCTTCTGTTAAAAGCGAACAGAGCCTGGGTAACTGACACAAGATGAGGATAACCCAAATTTTTCCAAGCAATAGAGGACAAGATACTAAGAGACAAACCTTCATCTATCAGTGCATGAGGAACGTCCCTACCACAAACTTGTACTGTAATCTTGAAAGGAATGTGAGAGGGAAGACAAGGTCCTGTTAGCACACCCCAATCAAAGAGGATGGCCTAATTACTTGGAGGGGGTTTCATGGGAGAAGAAGGAATGCCCCCCAACATGGTAGATTTTGTATCAATGAGAAAAACATGGGCAGTATCGGGTTTACTCTCTAGAGGGAGAGTAGGATCGATTGATAACGACATCAAATCAACCACCTGGGTTTCATTCTCAAAGGGGAGAATGGGGTCAACAAGTGGAAATTGATCGACCGCTTGGGTTTCACTCTCTAACAGGAGAGTGGGATCGACCGAGAATGGGATCAGATCGACCACCACTTTGGCAACTGGTTCAAATAAGGACGTGACCAGATTGACGACATGATTAGCTGGAATGACCGACGAAGGGACCAGAGCAACCACTTATGCACTCATCAGAGAAGGAGTGGGATTGACCACATTGTCACTCTTCAGATGAAGGGTGGGACTGACCAATGATGGGACTGGATCAATCACTTGGGTTTCACTTTTCAGATGAAAAGTGGGGCTAATTGATGACGGAACTGGATCAGCTACTTTGGTTAGTGGTTCAACCAAGGATGAAACTAGATTGATCACCACCTGATCAACCAGACTAACTGAGGATGGAACTGGATTGACCAATCCATCGAATAACGATGGGTTGGGAGAAATCTTACGATAACCAATTGGAAGTTGAAGCTTTTCCAAAAGAGAACAAGCCTTGTCCATATGAGGGAAAAGGTGAGAATAATGATCACCTTCGCATAACATACAAGGAAATTTGGCAGTTGTCTTCTTCTTACCAACCTTAACGTCACTAGTTGACGGGGTGTCACCAACATCTCGAGCAAGGGCCAATGACGTGGAGGACCACATTTCTAAGACCTTGGGAAGACCAGGGAAATCCCTCAGAAAGTGGTCACCCTTACAAAGACTGCAAGGGAATTGGGGTTCAGATTCTTCGTTTTAATCTTGTTGACCTCATCAACACTCCCAGTATGATTAATAGTAGTTGGTTGCTTGGATCCAACATCTGATAGAGGATTGGTCCTTTTTGGGTTCTTCTTCTTCTCTTTATGTTTCTTCTTCTTCTTATCAACTTGGCTACTTGCTTGAGAGCTTTTACTAGGAAAAGAAGGAGAAAGGGAAGGAGACTTAATGGGTGAAGAAGGCGAAAATTTGACATGAGGTTGATGTGTGGGTGGTGTACTTACATATGAATCATTAGGTGCAGACGAAGCACTGGGAAGATTCAAGATCACTATAGTGGGGAACAACCAAACCGGTAATCCGATCGTGAGTCCCGGAAGACTCCGTGTGGAAATGTATGTAGGACCAATGTTTCCAAAAGAAAAAAAGGTGAAAGGTTCCCCAGGACAAGGGGTTCCTCCATTGGTACTCCTGTGAGTTGATTCCATTAACACCGACTCGACCGAAGGTCACTAAGTAAAAAAATAACACATGTTATGAATCTACAAAGAAAACAATCAAACAAAAACTTCCCACAATGAAACCACTAGTTGGTGATGAAATCCAACATTGCGAGATCAATATAGGAAGGGGAAGGGATAGAGTGGGTGGACTAGTTACGTTGGCGACCTGCTTAATGGACTTACGCCTTGGTGCACAATTCCACGCAGTAATTGTGGATTTACCCTCGAACGAGCCTGAGTGAATTTGACCAACATCTTTTCCAAGTACAGTGAGACTTCCCTTCACCATCACCTCATGTAAGACCCTGAATATTATGGCTAATAAGGTCACCAACTCCCAGTCAGCCCTTGGACGGGAACAGTCGACAGTCCAGTCCGAACGTATGGGCAGGATAACAAGTCTGCAATCCTTCGAGAGAAATGAGGACAAGTGGACCGATAGAACTCCAGAGGACCCTGAATGGATTCAAAATTCACGAAGCACCGAGACCAAATGAAGACAGTTGAGCCTCAAGAAGAACCCCCAATATACGATCTGACTACTATGAACGGTTGAACCACAGAGGGATAATCTTTGTAACTCTCCCAAATGTGACCTTGTGCATAACCCATGTGTGAGAGGGGGATCCCAGTAAGCTTAAACGAAAATTGGATTTTCTCTCCCTATCCTAAGATGCTAAGTTTGTTTGACATCTTTGGAAAGTTATCCTTTCAACCTATTCCAAATCCCTACACCTTAAGCTAATGTAGGTTTGCTAACAAAAAAAATGTCTGATAAATTTTAGTTTAGCGCTTGATTTTAAGGCTGTTGTTTACTCAGAGGTATATGAGAGTGAAAAATGATTATATTATGACTCAATTCCAAAAACATGCATAAGAAATGATAAGCAATATTTTCTTTCAATGAATGTCTATTTAAGGGAAGGAGAATGGATTTTCCTTTCACTGTCAAACACTAAGATGTAATGAGCTCATGCAAATGTTCTCAATCAATAATCCAATACAATGCTAAAGTGTTCATAAAATGGTTCTAGTATCCAAAAACCAATCATGGAAATATATCATTTTGTTTATATGTGACCGATAATCAGTTTGATGGAGTCACAGATTTCTGTTACAGGAAAATCCCCCGCGGACAAGTGGATTTCCTCTTGAACCCTACATCTCTAAGATCAAGACAGAAAGGTGCTAACTTTGGTGACTGACATCCTTTTAAACCTAGCTAAGTCAATCAAATAGAGAAAAGGAAGAAGAATGTACCTTTTTGTCGATGTTTGTCCTTTCCCAGTTCAAGTTGAGCCTTGATCCCCAAGCTCTTCAACAAGTCCTATAATCCAATAATAGAAAAGACAAAACAACTTCCTATTCTACCATGATTAATCCAAAACTAGTTCTATCTATCAAAGACAAGTTCATGTAGGCATACAGAACGGTGAAAGAAACAAGCCAAGAACATGTATTAATGAGAACTAGATAGAAATACTTACAAACCTTTGATGAAGTTGCAACGACTTCTTCTAGCTCTCCTTGTCTAGCCCCTTGCTCAAATAATCCACAATCAAAATGAATATGATTCACTGATTATCTCCCTTATGAGATCATAAGTTTGATGCCTTCAATTTTCTCCCCTTCCTTATGAGATCATAAGTTAGGTATCTCTCTATTTCTCCATATATTTCACCGTGAGAAAGCCTCCTTATATAAGCTTGGAGAGACCCAACCACGTTAGAAATTTTTGGGATAGGTTGAGGATCCTTCTCCATCAGTTGTGGATCTTCCCTAAGATCCAGCCTTGACCTCAGATTCAAATCCAACCAACTCCAGAGATGAGGGGGATTTTTCCTTGATTTTCCTCAACAACCCAAGATTTCCTCAAGCAGCCCAACGCTCCCTCAGAATTGGGCACAGAGTGTTGCAATGCTCCCCCAAAGAAGGGTAGGGAGTGTCGACACTCCTTGATAGTGGGTAGGGGAGTGCTGCCCAAAATTTCCTTAAAAATGCCCAACGCTCCCCCAGAAGGGTGCACAGAGTGCTGGAATGCTCCCCCAAAGAAGGTCAAGGAGCGTTGGCACTCCCTGACAGTGGGTAGGGGAGCGCTGACCTTCCAAATTCATTTTTAAGTGGGGTTTTTCATGGCAAAAGATTTTTACTCTTCATCATATGATTTATCCTTCTTAAACCAGTCTTTGAGGGTGTTTTCAAGTGTTCCTTATGATGTTGTTCGAGACACCACATAAGCAAGATGACTATATGATGTCTGCAACACTTGTGACACTTGTAGCCAAAATGAAACACTTGTAACAACGACAATAGGTCATCATTGAAGTGAGTAATTTTGATGTGTAACAACATGGATCTTGCTATCTATATGCAATAGCCACAGTCTTATGTGGCCCATATGCAGAATATGTTGCAGCGAGGTTGAAACTACTCTTAAGTGATATAACAATATGGAACTTGATGGGAAACCCCTCAAGTTAGAAATAGTTGGAACAAACCTAATAATCCCTACTCCAAATCCCCAACCTATAAATTGGGAAGTTGGAAATGAAATATGTGCTATGGTGAGGTAAACATCTTCTCTGTGGGATATTGGTCTATTGATTTCATTTTCTTTTTAATAGGTCGTTCAAAATTTTGATATGGTTGGAGAAATGGGTCGTATTTGTTGTCATGTTCTGGATAAATACCTATCCCATTTGTTCTTTCATTGCTTACAATGGCTATAAATAAGCTTTCATTGTTCATATGTACTATTTTTTGTAGGAATTCTAGAAATGATGGTACATGAATCTATATTATTTGAATAGATATTTTCCTATGTGCATTATTGGCCATTTCCAAACCTTACTTTTCTATGTTCGTCACTTATTGTATGCTACTATTGTGTTTTTAAGGAAAGTATTTTGTAGTTTTAATTCAAATATACCAAAGTATATAACTATATGATCTATAGAGGGGGGCATGGTAGGGGTGGTGCATCTAGAGGCTCCAATGGTCATGGACGAGGTAGGGGTCACCAATCACATCATGGTGAGAATAAAAATGTTTAAGATCTTGATGTTGAGTTGGAATCTTACCATGCAGAAGCTATGCAGACGAATAAAAATACCATGTTTTGTATTTATTACCTTGGTATGCATAGGAATTAGTCTTGTGGGTAGACTCTTCTCATGGTTTGAAAATATATCTGGGGTCTAGAATGAATTGGTGTGAGCACCTATGCAATGAGCTATTCAATGTCTATCATATTTTAATTGTATTCTTGAATAGATTCTTGTAATACCAACAAGTTTTTTGTGCAACTCAAACAATCATTTAATTTGATACATATTATTTTCATTATGGATAAAGCTACACACTCTTATTTTCTTGATAGCCTCTTATATGATGCAACATCCAATATATAAGTTATTCTAGAAATTGTGAACTAAGAGTTGTAACAAGTCAACAAGCTACTTTTATATATCTTAAAATGCACTTTATCAATTGAATGATGAAAGTTTTTGAACAAATTAGTTTGTTATTGTCGAAAGGTGCACTGACTCTCCCTATCAAACTACCTCAAAGCTACAGTTTGATGCTGGCAACCTTGAGAAGAGAACTCCACATATGGTTTTCCAGGAACTTACACCCTATCAAGCTACCTCATCCTTTTATTTCATATTCCTATTGCCTTTTACTTTGACCATGTAGCATGAGTGAACAGTGATAGATAGGACCAATAATATCTCGTATGAAGGCAGTGGAAATCCAACAATAGTTGGAGTGACGGGTTGTGGATATGGAGAATAAGAGGCAACAATTAGATGAGATTCTTGGCTAGCACTTTGAAACCTACCTATGTCATGGGTGGGTCACCCCCAAAGGGGGTGGTCTCCTCTCCATCTGGGTGAAGAGAGGGATGAAATAAAATGAAATCAAATAGAGGGATGTTGTGAAGAGGATGTTGGATCAATAAGGTAAACTATTCCTCATTGTGATGATGCTTGTTGTGAGGATTATGGCTCTCCACCCCTACCTATGTTGGTTTGTTTTGTCGATTTTTCTCGATTGAGAACTCAATCCCTTTGATTAGTATACATCCGCCCAATCAGAGAATATGATGGATTGAGGATTAAGTAGATAACCTGAGTGAAAACAAGGGATTTCAAGGTCGACCAGTGTTGGTATCGAAGAAAGAAAGGTTGGGATTACCTATTTGCTTTCCTTGGCCAACCTCCTCCCTACCTGGTCGTAGGTGGTGGCTGCTACAGGTACTTATGTAAAGCTTACTTGCATCCTTGAGTAGGAAGATATGGACATGCTCATAGTATCTAACTCGGAAACAACAACAACTCTACAATTTAGTTTTTAGATATAGTGTAAAGCGAGATAAATATTTCACTGGTAAGCTAAATTCGGTTTTTTGATATAGAGTAAAGAGACAGAAAGTTGCATAGATTAAATGACTTACAATTTCATAGATTAAATGACTTATAGGTGCATACCATGAATATGGTTTTTCCAACAATAGGTGTCTTTCCATTTGCTCTAGTATGGCTTTGTTCCTCTCGCCGAGTAATCTGAAAACAAATATTATTGAGCCCTGAGCCCTCTTGTGAAGGTGGTGTTGTATAGGTAGTGGAGAAGGTGGCCACAAAGTTGTGTAGGAGGTGGAGACGGTGGCCGCAAGTTGTGGTGGAGACAGTGGCCACAAGTTGTGAAGGCAGTGGAGGCAGAGGTGGTGGCTTTAATGAAAGCTCAACATTTACAAAGCAACATGATTTTTTGTCTGAATAGTTTAAAGCCCTGACATAAGTGGTTGTTAGGCATCACCATCATCCTCAGAAAGAGCTTAGATAAACTTAGGTTATCTAAGATTAAAAAAAATGAATATACATTATGACAGAGTCTACCTACGCAAAACTTGGGTTATCTAACCTGGGAAAAATGCATCTCAACAATAAGAGGTTGAATTTGTTGACCAATAACCTCTTTGATAAAAGTAATTTAATTATTATAAAAAATAACTATTTCATTTTTCCTATGTACAACTTTAGAAACCAGAAAAATATTACTAATCAAAAGCAAAGTAATTAACAGTCAACAATAAATCAATCACTAAAATCCTAACCTTCAACAAAGACTAATAAAAAGGTCAACATAAAAAAGTGTATGTTCATACAGGTAAGGGAAAGTGTTATAAGGGTAAGGGAGTTCAACTCTAACATTTTCTTATTCAATCAATATCTTTCTCGATCACATCTTTTCGAAGGGGAGATGTTATAAGAGTAAAGGGGATTAAGATTTTGAAAGGCGAGACATACCGTATGTACATGGAGTACATGCATTCCTTGATATTTGATATGTTTATATTTATATAAAGAGATTTTTTTTGGACATAGTACGTAATTCTTTTTTAAATAAAAAATGGTATGGTTTTTTTAGATGTTTAAAATTAATTGTAGACTACCTTGGAAGAAGGGTAAATATATACTTCTATATATATATTCCTGATTAGGTAAGACTTTAAATAAATATAAATGAAATAAGTATATTCAAATAGAAAAAATAAATTTAGATTGTAACTTTAATGGTTTATGATGGGTTAATAGTGTTTTAAGGTATATATCAATCACCTTCTCTCAAATATATATCAGATTTATATATTATATATTTGTTGAGATTTGAATTCAGATTGGTTGCAACCACTAAATCATTGAAAATAAATATTGCTAATGATATGAATGAAAATAAAAATAAAAATAGTTTACAATTTTTTTTTTTAAATAATAATAATAATAATAATTTGAAATTAAATATTAATATTGAAGCAATAAGGTTGCAACACTCTACAAAATTATACAAATATGATATAATTTCTCCACAATTTGTTGTAAGAAAATTTAATTTCAATATTAAACATACAACCACCACAATCTATAATTCAAATGAAAACAAACATAAGTACACCACAATATTAAACAACTTAGTAAGCATAAATACACAATTCTGTGATTCAATTGAAAACAAGCAGAAATACTACAACAACAAATATGAAGTATTTATTAAATAGGTTGACAGAGTTCTCAGGTTTCCATTACCATGACACAATGCATATGCATAAGTATTTGGAATCCACAACCATCCACATTATACAAACCAAATCAAGTTTTGCTCATTGGAAAACTTTATATTTATGCTTGTGCTCCTTAGCTTTTGGCCTTACAACTACAACAAGAGTTTCCACGTTAATGGTCAATGAGACATATGGAATTTGCAATAGAAAAATTGTAAAATAACAAAAATAATAATTTAAAAATTATTATTACTAAATATGTTTTTATATAATATGCATATACTAGTCCAAAAAATTAACAAATTTGTATTTTTTATATTTATTTTCATGTAAATATTAATTGATATTTTTATTATGTTTTTCATTTTTCAAGATGATTAATAAAACTAATCCCAATGATCAAAATGATATCTAAAACATGTCAGTAGGGATGTCCCAAAATGTGTACAAGGAGATGGTCAAATAAATAAAAATAATTGAATCGCGAGAGGATCTATCCCAACAACAATGTGCATCAAACATATGTAATCATTGACATTTTATGTGTAATCATAGAGTTTAATTATCACATAAAATACTAATTTTCAATGTTTGGTTGTTGCAGAAAAGAAAACAAAATGGAACCTATTCAACACATAAGACTGGACAATAAGGTAAAAAAGGGTTGATTGCAAATTTTGTGAATACTTGTCTTTTCCTTACTTAACATTTTATATTTGTTGTGAAGTTTATAATTTAATCAGTTTACAATCATCCATAAATATTTTCTACTTGGTGCTAATGTAGAAAAGAGAGTCATTTCAACATTTCATTGACAGTGGATTTCTTATGAGTTATCAGTATATGTTGGAGTATCATTGTTAAGCCCTGGATATTGAGTTATTACATTTTTATTGTTAAACTAGAGTTGTCCTTTAATGGTAAGCTAGACCCTTTAATTGTTATTGGACCATTTGTCTTGTATATATACCAAGGTGACCTAGTTTTAGAAATCATCTCATCATGTGCATTTGTTATATTGTAAAACGAGGTTGCTCTCATTCTCTAGGTGTGGAGTTTCTTCTCTTTCTATTTTTATGCTATTTTTTTGTTTGGTGCATAACTCAAGGGTTAATTGAACAATTTGTAAGTATATATGGTGTTTTAGTTCCCTTATTTTATAATTAATTGAACAATTTGTAAGTATATATGGTGTTTTAGTTCCCTTATTTTATAATTAATTGAACAATAAGAAACCTTTAATTATATCTTTGTGTTGTCATGGCGCATAAAACTCATAGAAAATGAAGTATGGAGTGGAGCCACTAGAAGATATGTTCAGAGATGACATGGGGAATGGATTTAAAATAATGTGTATTGTTTACGAATCGCTCTCTACTATGACACACTTTTCAATTAATGGAATCATATACATCATACTATAAATATAGACACACTCATTACATTATATCTTTACATATGTAGATGAAACATAAAGATGTGAAACACAATCAATCTAATCAAGAAGATATTACAAATAACCCAAGTACTATATCCCCTACAAGTGATGAAGAAATGAGGCATGTAAGTAGCTCGAGCAAAGATAGCAATTTGAGTCATGATATTATGTTTTAGTGTTTAATGGGAACATATTATCCCAATTGGTATGATAACAAGTTACTAATAATTGTAACAATTATTTATTAACATTTTTATTATCATGGACCTTAGTCCCATTTTGTATGACGAAGGGTACCTTATTCACATATACTAAAATGGGTTTCATATTCTGTTGGAATAGCTGGTGTTGTAAAAAGTTACATTGCAATGATTTACATATGGATGATCTACATTATTACAATGAATAGATGTGTAATTATATAGAAGATTTATTTAAATGATACAATATATTAATGCAATCATCATATCCAAACACATTAATTAAAATATAAAAATAAATATTATTATAAATTTGTTTAATTTTATAATGATTAATTGAAATTTTGTATTTACAAAAACAAAAGTTGCAATTGCATAACCATAACACAAAAAGACTAAATACTAAAACATAATGGTGCATTATATTCATTTGACCTCAACATTGCATTTCATACCTATTTCTACACTAGTGTGTTTAGATGATTGTTATGCACTGGTACGATATTGTTAGGCTAGGTATGGGTAGACAATGAGCAACTTTGCACTTGAATGAATTGCATTAATGTGAGAAATTCATAAATACAATTTGATGTGACCTTGGCTTCATCTTCCAAGAGGTCTGAATGACTCTTCATGTTCATCTATGACTCTTCATATTTCTCCTAAATAATACTTCAACATTATTTACAAAATACCATAATCATGATGATTAGCTATCCAACATTCCCCTCATTAATCTGAAGGGGTGTTTGTGAGTCCAAGCATCATTATGAAATTTTCAAAACTTTCTCTTCCAAGAGATTTGGTGAAGATGTCCACAATTTGCTCATTTGTGGAACAATGTCTCAAGTGAATAGCATTGGCCTCTACATGATATCGAATCGGATGGTACTTTGTGTTGATGTGCTTGGTTTGATCATGGAATATGAGGTTCTTTTCCAACTTGATTGAAAAAGTATTGTCAACCAGAAGAGGAGTAGAATTCACATGTTTCTCCTACAAATATTCAAGTATTTTCCTGAGCCACACAATATCCTTTGTTTCTTCTGCAACTACAACATAGACTTCCTCTATTGTGGAATCTACTAGAACTAATTTTTTGTGTGATCTCTAAGAAACATTCATTGATCCAAGAATCGTGAGATAACTTGAAGTTGACACTCCATTTTATGTATCCCCATCAAAGTCTAAATCAGACTATCCAATCAAGTTGAAGTTATCCACCTTAGAATACTTGAGTCCCGTAAAATCCCCTCTATAATCCCCAATTTAAATAATGCATAATGTATATATGAATGTGGCTATTGCCAAACGATGCAATATGCAAAATGTATTTTCTGAATTCTAATTAATAAAATGTGATGCCAATTGCTAGAGAATAAGGAAAACGATGGGGGTTGAGTTTTCCGTAAGAGAAGAGAGTGTCTAAGAGAGGTCAAATGAGGAAATGATTTATGGATATTATTTCAACCAAAATTTTTGAATTTTATTATCATTGGGACAACCTTCTATTTTCTAGTTGAGTGTATGAGATCCAAATCATTAAAAATCATGTAAGAGGGTGGGAGTGCGAGTCACATCCTATAGTTATTGGAAGCATGGGACTAAAGTATAATCAACATTGGGTAGAGTGAAAAATCAGTTATCTTGGGAAAATAGAGGAAATTTGTATAGGGAGAACAAACAGTTTTTCACATTTAGTTTTTGACTTGAACATCAAGTAGAGAGCAGGAAGGAAGAGCATTGGAGCTAGAGAAAGAAGGTTGGGCAAATTCTGGAGCACGTTGGAGTTTTTTCGGAGCATTTTAGAGATAAATATTGAAGAATCAGGTTGTCAGGCCTATAGAGTGAACTCCTATGGGAGTTGCCCTATAACAACAAGTGGTTGTCGTTATTTGTTGGTAGTTTTCCTGGCAGTGAGTTTCCCTTGAGTTACTAGTAGAGATATTCTTGGTTACATGTGCCAGAGAGACCCTGATAAACGAATGAGACACTTGACGGACTGAGAGAAATGAAGGGGTACATTCCTTGGGTTAGGCAGGTCAAGAGGAAGAGATATGGAGGAAATTTGGGATAACTATAGGAGAATACATGTGAGTTGAGAGATATTGAGTTGTGACTGGACTATAAGAGGCACACTTCTTTTGTGGATTCCTATCCCTATCTCGAGGGTGACTTGTTGTTAATATTTAGAACAACAAGTTTATGGTTTGGTGGAATGTCCTTCCCAAGCAACTGGTTACACAAACATTTTAGAAAGATAAGTGTTTATCTATTTTCCGAGTTTTCTTATGAGTCTTATGGCTGTGTATTTTATCATGTGTATGAGAATGGTTTTTATGTGTTTTTGTAGATTATTTATTTAGTTTCATTCATGTTCATTTAGAATGTTGTAGATGCATTTAATTATGAGTATCAAAGTCTAGTTAAATCTGTGTTTAATTCGTAGTTGGTAAGCAACAAGAATTTAATTAGCAGAATAATTTTTTGAAATTGTGTGTATTCTACAAGTAATGTTCCTCGGTTCAATTGGGGAATGTTACAAGTGAAACATATTGAGTTCCCTTCAAGTATTTTAGTACTCTTTTTGTAGTAGAACAATGTCCTTCACAAGGTTTTGCATGAACCTAGAAATAATCCTAACAACAAATGAAATATATGGTCTGGTGGTAGTAAGGTAGATAACACTTCCCACAAGATATATGTACTTGGTTGCAACCTATGTAATGTACCCAGTCTCTCACTGAATCTCGTTACCACCTTGAACATACTCTAATCCAATATGTAACATCCCCAACCACCCAAGTTGGACCATGCTACTCTGTAAAACTTCACTACACAGTTACTGCTCTTACCCACAATTCTACGTAGTATCACATGAAATAATGCGCTCAACCCAAACCGAGTCGCGCTACACAACTATAACAACAGAAATAACTCAGACATTGCGTGCACTAGAAAACTGATCACACAGCATAACTACGCACACATCCAACTAGGCATCATGCACCACTTATGAATTCACTGTGCACGGGGTCTATCTCCTTGAATGCACACACAAATTTCGGCCTCTTGATGCACACAGACTACAATTATGTGCACCCGACATTTCAATCCTCTTCTTGATGGCTCATAACCAAAATAAAAAGGTTAACCCAACTAGCAAGACTAACCACGATTATCATATCCATGCACAACTACAAATACATGATATAAGTGCCATACTTACATGTGCAAAAAATATTAAACCAAATAAAAATGAATACTTATATGCAACACTTACAAGAATTTAACCCATGTCCAACATAGATAAATATACAAAGTAAACAAGACAAGAACATAAATAACACTTATCTTTTATAAAATTCACCAACTGCAGCCTTGACTCAGATGTTCCTCCCAACCATAGACATTGTTTCTCATAAGATTTCAGCAACAGGTCACCCTCGATCTAGGGAGAAAATTCACCAGGGAAAAAGGGTTCCTAGAGACAAGATATGGTATGAAAATCAATAGAATTTCCCAACCCTAAGTTCCTGCTACCGGAACTAGCCACAATCCCTCCTTCCCCACACACCTATCACACCCAAGGAAGTGTGCATCATTGTTGGAGCAGGCTATTTTGGGGAAATGCACACCAGTTTTGGAAAATAGTTAAGAAAGGGACCACAAATGGAGTGCGCGCCAAAAGGAAGGAAAAACATCGCGCCGAAAAATAAGGGAAATCAACGCAAGGAAGAAGGAAGTCAAAGGCATAAAGAAGGACAACACGATGAGGAAACAATTTTTGGATTACTGAGAGGGGGGTGAATCAATAATAGATAAATTTAATCCCTTTTCACCATAAAATTCAAGTGTTATATCATTGTAGCATTATCATCCAATAGTTGTAGAGTAAATAAACAATAATCACACATATAAACAGTATACCATTTTTTTACATGGAAACCCAAAGCGGGAGAAAACCACATAATTATTTTTCTTATGTCTTTAAGAATTACATTCATTGGAAGCACCAACTTCCGTTTTTTTCCAACTGCAACTGGAAGGAGGCTCCAACCCCCTAGTTTCTCAAGCTACAACCTGAGGGAAGCTCCAACTCCCCAATTCTCTGGCTACAACTAGAAGGAGGCTACAACTCCCTATGTTCTCCAGATACAACTAGAAGGTGGCTATAACCCCCTGTCCTTTCCACGTCCAACCACCCTGGCGTATAAGTAGAATGATGGAACCATTGTCACACTATCACTGTGAGATATAATGTTGTAAACCTATACCAATAAACCTGCACCAAACAACTTGTACCAATAACCTGAACCATGAATCAACCATGCATCAACATGTACCTCAACTTGTAATCAACCTGTACTGTAAACAAGTGCATCAACCATGCACCAACCTATACCAAACAACATGTAATCAACCTGTACCATAAAAAAGTGCATCAACCATGCACCAACCTGTACCTCAACATGTACCTTCAACAAGTGCATCAACCATGCACCAAACCTATATGAATAACCTGTCACAACAACCTGTCCAAACAACCTTAGAAATCATCATCAAAAGAATTTATCCTCCCTTGAATTTCGACCTTCTTTACTTCACCTTCCCTCTAAAATTTGGCTTAGATATCCTTTGGTTACCTCAGTCACATGTAGATATTCAATATGCTCAAGTGTTTTTAAAATGAGAGAGCCTTGCCTCTTATTTATACTTTCATGTCGCTTCCTCAAGGAGTTACCTTTTAACCATCTTAACCCACTTTCCTTATTTTAGGGTTAACCCACTTCTAACCACTTTGTCAACTTATTAATTTCTCCATTAACTTTATTATTTAAATAATTTATTTTGTATTCACTTTGACTTATAGTACACTCATCACTTCACTTTATTATTTACCTTCTAAAATCTCTTAAACCACTTTGACTACTTTGACCTTTTGGGGCTTCTAGATGACTCATGAGGGTTCTCCAACTTCACATGGCCATAACTCTCTAACTATGAGGAGTTATGTGAAGTTCCACATACCACTGGAAATGGAATGACATGTATTATCCATCTAGAATAGTATTGCATGAAAATATATCAAAACGCGTACCATTATCTATCAAACAAATGTGGGGCCATTACCCAAACCTGGGTTCTCCAACTTCACACGGCCATAACTCTCTAAACGTGATGAGTTATGTGACGTTCCACATACCACCGGAAATGGAATGACATGTATTATCCATGTAGAATAGTATTACCTTAAAATATATTAAAACTCATATTGTTATACATCAAACAAACTTGGGTCCATTACCCAAACCTTTGTGCTACTAGAATTTGCTACCATAATTTCTCCAAGGGTTGACATCAATCACTAAGGGTTTAAATCAATATACAATATCACTCTCCAATGGTTGACATCAATGAAAACCAAAAATCCATACCAACTATCCATAAACCTAAGCCAATTGTCTGACAATCTCTCCCTTTGGCATTGATGGAAACACTTAGTCATGATAAAATTCATGGTTATACTCCTCATCAATGTTTCTATCTCTCCCCCTTTGAAATCAATGACAAAGGGTATCTCCCTTTGGGGATTCTCCCCATGACTGAACTCTCTTTGGGCTACTCACCATGTCTACATTCCTTTGTTCTCTCTCTCCAAGCATTTATATCCTGCATATGATAAATATCTCCCCCTTTGTCATCAATGGAAAATATATCTTTCCATCTGGGGCTGCTCCCCCTAACTAAACTATCCTTGGGGATACTCCCCCTGACTGAACTCTTCCTCAAAATGATCCCCCAACCTGAATTTTCCTCTTTATGGTGCTTCCTCGTGTAAATCTATGACATATAAGATAAGAATTCAAAAGCATTCATTTTGGAGTAGAAATTTCTATGATTCTCTAGCGAAAATACTCAAAGGATTCCCTTGGAAGCGGTTTTGTAAAGATGTTTTCCACTTGTTCTTTTGTGCCCACATATTCAACTCTGATGTTATTCTCTGCAACATGTTCCCATAGAAAGGGATACTTTATTGGAATGTGCTTCTTCTTATAGTGCATCATCGGGTTCTTTGAGATACTGATGGCGCTTGTATTATCAAAATAGATTGGAATGGGCTGATCATACTCAAACTGTATATCTAAGTAGAACGTTGCTCTACTGGTGCTTCATTGGTCATCAATGCAATCTTCTCAATCTGCATCTGTGTAGGCAATAAGTGATAGATCCTTTCCTTTTGGATACCATAATCCAAACTCTTTTGTTCCTTTGAGATATCTAAAAATCCTCTTTACTGCTAAGACATGTGATTCCTTTGGTGCTGCTTGAAATCATGCCACTTGTCCAACTAGATGCATCACATCTGTTCTAGATGTTGTCACATATAGTAAGCTACCAATAATTGACATGTATTTTCTCTGGTCTGTAGACTTTGAATCATCATCTTTTCTCAACTTGCAACCGGTTTGCATAGGAGTGGTAACTAGTTTGCAATCTTCCATTCTGAACCTCTTTAGCATTTCTCTGATATACTTAATTTGAGAAATAAAAATTCCTTGGTTTCTTTGACATATTTGAAGACCCAGAAAGAAGGATAGTTCTCCAAGTAATGAAATTTCAAATTCATTATGCATATCCTTTGCAAATTTATGGCTTAACGTGTCATTAGTACTTCCAAAAACGATATCATCAACATAAATTTCAATTGATAAAATACTACCTTGAGTTACCTTGATGTAGAGGTTGTTGTCTGCGCTTCCTTTCCATAGTTCGTAGGGAGTTTTTTCATTGTTGTTTCTGAGCATTACTCTGTTTTGAATGTGAATTGTTGTCTGCACTGCATGTGTCCAAAAAATATCTGTCAATTTAGAATCCATTAGCATTGTTTGAGCCATTTCTTGTGTAATTATCATCCATTATGATAATGTTCCTTTGTATCTAAACCACTCTTTGAACCAATCTATGAATCCATGCTCTCGTCCATACTGTCCAAGACTCTACTTGTGCAACTGTCCATAATGTTGACCCATTTATCACTATACTATCATGAAGTCTTGATTAATCCATAAAATTGTACTTCTGCTAACTGACTTCTCTGTATCTGTCTTCTCAAACTCTGCAAGTTGCTCGAAGGATAGTTCTTTGGTCTGTCACAGCTATCACATAGACTCACCTTGTCTAATATTCATATTACCTGGGAGTCTCTAACTTGAATGGCTCAGAAAAATTCCTTCTCTGATGTGTATTCATCATCATCTTCATCCATAGATTCATCATCATATTCATTGGTAGATTCATCATCTCTCTGAGCTATGACTTCCTTCTTTCTATATGTAGATTCATCTTTCACTACAATGCCTGAAAGTACAATCTCTTGAACATGTTCCTTATTTACTTGTCCTTCTTTTCTTTCAGTTATTTTCCAAACCTTTATGTATCTGACATCTTTCTTTTTCTCTGTAGAATTTTTTTCATCTTGTTTTATTGCCAATCTTGTGATCTTTGGGACCTGGTCTTTGTTCACCTATTCTTCGTGTTTTCTTATCCATACTTTCTTATATCTGATATCAATGTTCTCTTTCATGGAAGTATCGATCATGCTTCTACAATCACTAGCTATGTGTCCATATTTATGACATTTGTAACATTCAATGTTACGTGAGGCCACATATGCACTTCTTTCTTGAACATTTCTTTTATAATCACTACAATCTGCAACCTTATGTCCAAAATTAGTACAATAAAAACAATTACCATAAAAGAAATTTGCATACCTCGGAGTGAATGATTTTCTTTGTGGTGTAGTCCTTCTGAATTTCTGCCTTGACTGATCATGATCATGATTGAATCTTCTTTGTGGCTTGAACATGAATTGTCTTCTTGAAGATGTATCTTCAATAGTTTTCTTAGATTCTGGTTGACCATGATTCCTTCCTTTGAGTACTTATGCATAACTCTTTCTATTTTCTTCATTCTTCTTTTCTAGCAACCTTGAGTTCTTCTCTTCATTCTCTATAATTGATGTGGATGTTTCTGTCCCTTCAACATTCTTGTTGAGCTTGACGATTTTACTTCTCAATGTGACAACTTCTTCTTCAAGTTGCTCAACCTCTTCTTCTTTCTTCATTATCTAAGACTTCATGACTTCTTCTATTCTTTTCGCTTCTTCAAGCTGAATTTTTAATGTGATTATTTCTTCTTGAATTCCTTTCTTTTCTTGACCTAACTTTGCCTCAAGCTAGTTTAGATCGTTAGTTCTTTCCTTAAGATGATCTGTCAATATCTTCTCTCTCATTTCTTATTCTTCCTTCTGTGCTTCTATATTGGCTTCCAAATACTGCTTTTTATATTCAATATTTTCTTCGATCTTTCTGGCTTATTCTAGCTAAGTTATTAAGTTCTCGATGACCTGTTGGGATTCTTCAAAAATGTGAACACTTTCCTTTTGTTTCATCAATTCTTTCTTGAATGACTTGTTTTCTTCTCTTAGTTCATCTAAATCACTAATAAATTCTCTGGTGATTATGTACTCTTCATCTTCTGAATCTGTTTGACATGGTGAACATAATTCTTCTTGATCTATATCTGCATCTTCTTTGGCATTTTCTGAATCTGCGATGGGTGAAGAATATATGTCATGTAACTTATCCCAAATTTCTTTGGCTAATGGACATTTACCAACCTTTTCTCTTACCATATTAGGTAATCCTTCCCAGATGAAATCCATTTCTATTTTGTTATTCTTCTTCAATTCCTTCTTGGCTGCAATCTTTTCCCTTTTTGAACTATCATATCCTGTAATAATTAATAGCCAAATATAATGTCCTTGTGCTTGTAAAAATACTTCAGTCCTTTTGCTCCACATCTTATACTTAAAAACCATTCTCACCATTAAACAATGGTACTCCATTATCAGAATAATCCATGATCTCCTTCTAGTGGTTAAACCGTTTCCTGAAGGAACTGACTCTGATACCAATTTTTGGATTACTGAGAGGGGGGGTGAATCAATAATACATCAATTTAATCCTTTTTCACCATAAAATGCAAGTGTTATATCAATGTAGCATTATCATCCAATAGTTGCAGAGTAAATAAACAATAATCACACACATACATAGTACACCATTGTTTTACGTGGAAACCCAAAGCGGGAGAAAACGACATAATGCTTTTTCTTATATGTCTTTAAGAATTACATTCATTGGAAGCACCAACTTCCTTTGTTTTCCAGCTGCAACTGGAAGGAGGCTCCAACCCCCTAGTTTCTTAGGCTACAACTTGATGGAAGCGCCAAATCCCCAATTCTCTGGCTACAACCAAAAGGAGGCTACAAACCCATATGTTCTCCAGATACAACCGGAAGGTGGCTACAACCACTTGTCCTTTCCCCGTCTAATTGCCCTAACGTATAAGTAGAATGATGGAACCACTGTCACACTATCACTTTGAGATATACTGTTTTAAACCTATACCAATCAACCTGCACCAAACAACCTGTACCAATAACCTGAACCATGCATCAACCATGCATCAACATGTACCTCAACCTGTAATCAACCTGTACCATAAACAATTGCATCAACCATGAACCAACCTATACCAAACAACCTGTAATCAACCTGTACCATAAACAAGTGCATCGACCATGCAACAACCTGTACCTCAACATGTACCATCAACGAGTGCATCAACCACGCACCAAAACTATACGAATAACCTGTCACAACAACTTGTCCAAACAACCTTAGAAAGCATCATCAAAAGAATTTATCCTCCCTTGAATTTCGACCTTATTTACTTCACCTTCCCTCTGAAATTCGACTTAGATATCCTTTCGTTACCTCAGTCACCTGTAGATATTCAATATGAAAGTGTGTTTAAAATGAGAGAGCCTTGCCTCTTATTTATACTTTCATGTAGCTTCCTCAAGGGGTTACCTTTTCACCATCTTAACCCACTTTCCTTATTTAATGGTTAACCCACTTCAAACCACTTGTCAACTTAGTAATTTCTCCATTAATTTTATTATTTAAATAATTTATTTTGTATTCATTTTGACTTATAGTACACTCATCACTTAACTTTATTATTTACCTTCTAAAATCTCTTAAACCACTTTGACTACTTTGACCTTTTGGGGCTTCTAGATGACTCATGAGGGTTCTCCAACTTCACATGGCCATAACTCTCTAACCGTGAGGAGTTATGTGACGTTCCACATACCAATGGAAATGGAATTACATATACTATCCATATATAATATTATTTAATGCATATATACAAAAAATCATACCATTATCCATCAAACAAACTTGGGTCCATTACCCAAACTTGGGTTCTCCAACTTCACATGGACATAACTCTCTAACCGTGAGGAGTTATGTGACGTTCCACATACCACCGGAAATGGCATGACATGAAATATCCATATAGAATAGTATTACCTTAAAATATATTAAAACTCATATTGTTATACGTCAAACAAACTTGGGTCCACTACCCAAACCTTTGTGCTACCGAAATTCGCTACCTGAATTTCTCCAAGGGTTGACATCAATCACTAAGGGTTGAAAACAATCTACAATATCACTCTCCAATGGTTGACATCAATGAAAACCAACAATCCATATCAACTTCCCATCAACCTAAGCCAATTGTCTGACAATGGTTGGATCGAGGACCAACCACATGTAGGAGGTTGTAAAGTGGACACACCCAATCCACTTAGGGTTAGGGTTTAGGGTCTTTGTTATAATGGGTTAAACCCACTTTTTGTAGTATAAATATAGGTTGTATGAGGAATATAGAGAGATAGATCATGTTTTGATGAGTTTTGAGTCACCGACACTAGTTTTGAGAGTTGTGGAGCTATTATTGAGTCAGTTTTGGAGTTGAGTCTCTTTTTTAGTAGTAACTGGGGGTTAGGTCACAAGTTGTGGAGCTTGGTGAAACATTGGTCAACCTCACCATTATCCCTATTTTGTACTCTAATGTAATGCACACAATGCAATGACTTGACGAAAATGAATAAAGAAGCAGATATTTCCAAATCTTTGTGGACGTTGCCGAAGGGGGGTGAACCAAGGTAAAACATTGTGTCATTGTCTGGAATGATGATTTCATATGATTTATGATGAATGAATGAATGAATGAATGAATTTGTTAGAGTTATAATGCAATGTGCACTAGATAAGTTTTTTTTATTTTACTGTAGAATGAATGTTAATGAATGGATATGGTTATGGGATAGTAGATATGATGAATATTTAAGTAAAGAGAAAATTATAAGTAGAAAAGAGTAGGTCTAACATCCCCATGAGCATCATCCCTCCCACGATTGTAGACATCTTGGTCATGAAATCACCCATAATCCATCTTGGGTGAGACTGTGTTGCACACTTTGTGCGCAGTGTTTCCTTCTGGTCTCCGAAAGGGTTGTTGGTTTCTAGGGTTTTGTTGGAGAACTAAGGTAGAAACTGGGTCAGCCCAACAAATGGAGCGCGCACTATAAGGAAGGAAAATCAGCATGCTGGACAATAAGGGAAAGAAGTGCAAGGAAGAAGGAAGAAATAAAGACAATGCGATGAGGAAATAGTTGGATCGAGGACCAGATGCGTGTAGGAGGTTGTAAAGTGGAAAAACCTAATCCACTTAGGGTTAGGGTTTTGCATCTTTTTTGTAATGGGTTTAACCCACTTTTTTTAGTATAAATATAGGTTGTATGAGGAATATAGAGAGATAGATAATGTTTTGATGATTTTTAAGTCATCGATACTAATTTTGAGAGCTGTGGAGCTATTATTGAGTCAGTTTTGGAGATGAGTATGGTGTTTAGTAGTAACTGAGGGTTAGGTCGCAAGTTGTTGATGTTGGTGTGATATTGGTCATCCTCACCTATACTTGTGCATTTATCCACTTCTGATGCAATGTGTCCAATGCAGAGACTTGAAGATGGATAATACAGAAGCCATATCTTTGTGGATGTAACACATGGGGGTGAACCACGGTAAAACATGGTGTCTCTATGTATGTTTATTTTATGTTTTCATTTATGATGAATGAATGAATGAATGAATAAATTTGTTAAGAGTTAGAATGCAGCGCACACTGGATCAATTATGTTATTTTACTGCAAAATGAATGTTAATGAATGAATATGATTAGAGAATGGTAGATTTGAGGAATAATGAAGTATAAGTAGAAATAAGAGTAGGTATAGCATCCCTATGAGCATCATCCCTTCCACGATTGCAGACATTTGGGTCATGCAATCACCCATAATCTATCTCGGGTGAGACTGCATTGTGCACTCTGTGCACAATGTTTCCTTTTGGTATCTAGAAGGGTCTATGGTTTCTAGGGTTTTGTTGGAGAACTAAGGTAGAACCCATACATCCAACAATATTCAAGATTAAAGTGCTTTAAATTCAATTTCAGAAGATGCTTAGTTATCTTTTTGTACCAAGCTCGCGGTGTTTGTTTCAGGCCATGTAAGTATTTGATGAGTTTGCATACTTTTTGTTCTTGTCCCTTGAAAACAAAACCTTCTAGTTGAGACATGAAGACATTTTCTTTCAATTCTCCATTCAAGAAAGCAATCTTCACATTCATTTGATGAATTTTCCATCCATTATTTGCTACCATGGAAAATAGAGTATGCATGGTAGCCCATGTTTTTGTGGGGTAAAAAGTATCCTCATAATCAATACCTTATTTCTGTGAAATTATTTTTCCATGAGCCTCACTTTGTTATTTTCAAGTGATCCATGTGATCTATACTTGTTCTTGAAGACCCAATTGCATTTGATTGGTTTGGTTCTAAATGTAGGGTCCACCAACTTCCACGTCTCGTTCTTGATGAGAGCATCATACTCCTTCCACATGGCTTCTTTCCACTCATCATGAGAAGTGGCTTCTTCAAAGGAAATTGGTTCAAAGTTAGTAGATCAATTCAAATCACAATCATATGAAACATCCATATCATCTACATCACTTGAATATAAATTATCTACATCACCTCCATATT
>ML779785.1:282621-294688 GCA_009831015.1 Picea engelmannii
ACAATTGTTGCATAACTCAATAGATTGAATGATCAACCTACTATGTACATGTCCCACTTCAAGTGGAGGTGAAGCTCCCATCGTGTTAACTGATAGGAGATGGTTGCAATGCCCACAAGGAACTGTGACTATCTTGAATAAGTTACTAGATGGAACACTCACCACTAGAATGGTGCTACAAGAGTTACAGTGCACGTAGCACAACTGCTCAGCAATAGAAGAAACAATACAGTCACACATCGCTGAAGCACAAAAAAAAACCCTGAAGAGATTAACCCATGTTTAAAAGATGAGCAACAAAACAGACTTAACCTCTGCTTAGATACATACTCTCTGCTTATTTAAATCCATCGAAACTTTTATTTCATCATTTGTGGAAACCTCAGATCGGAAGAGAACCGAACCTCTTAGCCATTACAACAGTTAGCCATACTAATTATAGCACTGGAAGACGAGGAGTTGGAAGAGCAAAGAGTTCATGCGCTCTGGGTAGAGTGATTCCATTAAACATTTCAGTCATGTCCAATTCCTGCTCATTCAGGGGAAGCCTCTAGTTGAAACAGTGCAAGAGTTATGCCACCACTAACTCTACAACAAGCGTTCCCAACTATTGCCCAGGGCATCCTCTCCTCCCTGATCCAAACGAAAGCCACTCGAAGTTTTCATGAGTTTTGTGGATCAAGCCAGCTTCTGATTCAATGAGAAACCTCTCGGGCTTGAAACTTTGGGCATCCTACTCCCATGACATGGGGTTCCTACCAATTGCCCAAAGATTAAAAAAAATGCGAGTGTTTATGGGGATTTCATATCCCAAAACAGTGCAGTCCTGCAGAGACAAGTGAATCGGAAAAGGCACTACTGGGTGGAGTATGAGCATTTCTTTCACCATGGCTTGCAAATAAATGAGACGAGGAATATCATACTCGCATACCATACACTCCATTCCAACCATGTGTGCCAACTCGTCCTAAAGCTTCTGCAGCACTCGAGGGTTTCTCAGCACTTCAGACATTGCCCAATGCATCCGCGAGCTACCTCTAATCGCCCAAACACTCAGAGTGTTGAAACCACATGGAGGAGGAGCCGTGCACTGTGCAATGGAAACAAAACAATTTTTTTTTAATAAACAAAATAAACCAAAAAAAAAAAAAAACCCTGGAAGACACACAATCCCAAGCCAATACCAAGCGCCAAGTTAGAAGGAGAGGAGCATGACAGTGTGAATAATAAAAAAAAAAAAAAAGAGAAGCAAGCACCAGTGACAAAGACCAAAGACCAACTCCACAGACAAAACACACAAGCCATCGCCCAAACACCAGCACTCAGAGCCGAGCATCGAGCCTGCCGAGAGGGAGAGAGCATAATGGAGAGGCGGTAGAGTTCGTGTAAGGTTTTAGGGGAAGAGAGCTCAAGAGAGTACGTGTAGGGTTAGTTTTAGGTCAGGAGGATGCTGGAGGAAGCAAGGCGGGCACGTGGAATCCATGCGTGCCTGCACTTGGTTTTAAATTATTTCGATTTTCTTAAATTTTAAATTTCTTTTTATAAATTGTGTGTGTTTGTTTAAATTTTTTATTATTATTTTAGCGTAAAGATAATTTAGGTTAATTTAGTTCAAATTAATTTAAAGCTAATTTAGGTTAATTTAGTTATATTAATTTAAAGTTAATTAAGTTAATTTAAAGTTGATTATCTTAAAAAATTAAAATTTTAATTAAATTAATTGTGTATTTAGTGTAAAGTTAAACTACATTAAAAGTTAATTAAAATATTAGAGGTTCCATGGGTTTTGAACCCAAGACCACCCACCAAGAGAAACGCCTTAAGAAGAGAACTAACGCCAACGCGCCCTCATGAGTCTTTACAAAGAAATTCTTATACTTAAATAGATTAATGGTAACAGAGTGTATTCCGAAGTATAAACTCTGATTATCCAAGCGTTAGGCTCACGAGACCTTACACACAATTCATCGAGCCAATCGTCGAGCCCTTTCATTCCATTCCACCAATCAAATCCAAGCACTAAGCTCCAATGCTTGAAAGACACTCTACAATCCTTAAAGACTCACACCTGCAACCACCGAGACACACAATTCAACGCATATGTACAATGCGCCAAGGAAAGCTCACGAGTCAAGAATTGGAGGATATTTATTTGTAAGCGAAAATTTTAAGGACTCAGACTAGGACAGGTAGGAAGGAGGCGGCATACACACTAGAAAAGTAATCTAAAGGAATTGGCGAGTATGGCGCAAGGCTAGCATAGCTACCGGGCAAGGGAGTCAATAGTTTTCTTAGGCGAAGAAATCAAGCTTAGACGCTTTAACCCTAACCTAGCCAATCCCCTAAAGAGAGTAATGTTTGTTTACAGACAAGTAAAGAAAAAATTATGCCTAACCCTATTTCTAGTTTGAGTAGCACCAATTTGAAATGTCCTTGAACTCACCCTGACAACTTTGGTTGATGCAGGTTAAATCATACAGGATGGTTAGGACTTGAGGGAATCGAGGCAGGGGAGCATCGTCACAGGCACCGCCAACACCGCCAGCACTGCCACCACCATCGCCCGAACTAGCTCTCATACTATGCTCGTTGGAGGCCATAAATGAAACTTTAAAGGGGCGACAACCAGCAGGGACCGAAGTGGAACCCCCATCGTCTGGAACGGGTAATCCAGAAGTGTCAAGGGATTCAAGGGGAGGACCTCCACCCGAAGACATCACTCGAGAATTGCAGAAGATCAAACTTCCGGAGTTTGCCGGGGGTCGCACCAGTGAACACGCGGAAGCGTGGTTGGAAGGCATGACAAGGTGTTTTGCCTTAAGGGACTATGCGTCCAACTCAAAGGTGAAGATCACAATTTTTTAGTTAAGAGATAGCGCCTTGAACTGGTGGGGAAACCTGGAAAGTCAACTGCATCTTACCATGGACACAGTATCTTGGGAACTTTTCGAGGAGAGGTTCCGAAGGAAATATCTGCCAACCTATTATGAGGAACAGCAGGTAGGGGCGTTTCATGCCTTAGTACAGGGAAACAAAACTGTAGAAGAATACGAGATCAGATTTATGGAATTGGTCAAATATGTTTCGTATATGGATAATGACCAACGACAGGTAGAACGCTTCGTCTATGGGCTAAACCCTAAGATCAGAGCTATGGTGCGGATGTGGAAACCGTCTTTAGTAGCAGAAAATGTGTGTTACACGGAAGAACACATGAACTTGAATGGAGGTACGAGGTCGACCTTTCCGCATCATCCTGGATTCGTAGGGAAGGCCCTGAGGACATTTCCCAGGGGAGGGGGCTCAAGGCCACCTCCATATGGTAACATAATCATGCCAAGGACAGTATCCACAGGGATTTCAATGGCAGCGAGTGCAGCATCTCGTTCATCGCCAACGACGCTGACAGGTCCACGGCCATATCAAGGAACAACTAGTAGGGGCAGGGGTTCCAGGGGAAGGAATTCATTTCAAAGACAATCACATAACAGTGCACAAGTTCAATCTCGTGTTACCTGTTGGGGATGTGGAGGACCCCATTACCAACGTGACTTCCCAGAGTTACAATCAGGATTCGTGCATAGAGAAGGGAAGGCCCCAATGGGAAGAGCAAGTAGCAGTCACCAGATTTACGCAGTGGTTAATAATCGCCAGGCCGAACATCAATCCACGGGGGTGGAGTCATCAGGTATGCTAAATCATATCAATGTTAAGATTTTATTTGATTCTGGTGTGACATATAGTTTCATTTCACCATCTTCATTAAAAAAGAGTGGGTTGGCAGCCTACGAGCATGATGACTTTAAACAAGTCGAGATGGCTTCAGGAGAAAAACAAGCGGTAGGACCTAGTGTTGATAATTTTATAGTAGACCTGGGAGTGTGTACTACCAGGTTGAAGGTATACATCACTGCTCTCGGGGCGTATGACCTAATCATTGGAATGGATTGGTTAGCATCTCACCGAGCTTTGGTACATTGTTTCGCAAAGAGGGTGCTTTGTGTCGACGATGAGGGAAGGCCAGTAGAGATCCAGGGTGTACGGAGAAAAGTGTCATTACGCTTTATATCAACTATGAAGGTTAAGCTATGCTTTAGACAAGGGTGTCGATTATATGTAGTGGAAGCAGTGAACGAAAGGAAGAGACCCTCATTGGATCAGTACCCGATATTGTCATAATTTAAGGATGTTTTTCCGAACGAGTTACCAGGGTTACCTCCTAAGAGGGAGCTTGATTTTACTATTGAGCTAAAACCTAGTGCAGAACCAATTTCCAAAACTTCGTATCGGATAACAGCACCAGAACTTTGTGAGTTGCAAATGCAGTTGAAAGAGTTACTGGACTTAGGGCTAATAAGGCCCAGTGTTTCACCTTGGGGTGCACCAGTAATTTTTGTAAAGAAGAAGGATGGATCCTTACGACTGTGTATAGACTACAGAGACTTGAACCGTGCTACATTGAAAAATAGGTACCCGATGCCACGAATAGATGACCTCTTTGATCAGATGAAAGGAGCGGCGATATTCTCAAAGATCGATTTGCGATCAGAGTATCATCAGTTAAGGATTAAGGAAGGTGACATCCCAAAAACTGCCTTTCGAACTCGGTTTGGACATTATTGTGAGAATGTGAATTTAATATTGTGAGAATGTGAATTTAATGAATGTTTAAATGCTATTAGAATGATGTTGGATATGATGCAATCTATTTTGGTAAATGATAATCTTATGAATGGGTGTCGAAATTGAATAGTGGGATATTATGGGATCTATTGCTAACTTGAAAACGTTGATGTTAAATTGTTGGTACATGGATACCGAATTGAAATGATGATTGTATGCAATTACATGATCATAATACATAGAAATGTATGAATTTGTGTTACAGACTAATCTACAGGTTATGGGCTATGAAATAGCCAGGGAATAATGACGATGAAAGTGGATATCATGACCACTAGCCGAGAAACATTATGGTACGAATATTTGTATGTGAAATTATATTGGTTTGGATGCATTGCTATGATATGTGGACCAATGTAGGATTTCAGGTGACGAGACTTCCCAAAACCAAATAAACGATGACAAAACCCCCAGCAACACGATGCCACTGTATATTCCATTGTAGGGTGTGGAACCTAGTTATGATTAGTAGGGGTGGAGGTATTTCCCACCGTGTATCCTCCGAAACCTGAAGTCATGGGAGGACGGTGTTAGTTCACGCTCCCCAAGATGTGTGATGATGACTGTCAGTTGCCTGCTGGGGAAGCTTGGTCGAGATAGTGACACTTCCGCTTACGGGTTCTATTTGGAGTTACGTCAGTATAGTTGATGCTCCAAGATAGTCCAACAGAGGAAGGATAGGAATGGAGATAGAAGTAGGTTAGGGAGGAAGGATGAGAAGACATAGTTGAGAAAGTATGGAGATTTGTCTTATGGTGGAATTTAATGTTTTCCCTGCTAAAAAGAAAATGTGTATATAGGAATATTCAAAATTACATAACTAAACCACAGTTGTCTAAATAAAATTGTTGAACCAGATAATTGTAATTAAATGATTTCTCAAACATTGATTGGTTTATTGTCTTTTATAAAAGACTAGTCTTGTTGATTGGATTGGATGCATACATAAATTACTAAAGGGTGATAGTTATTGATTATTAGTACATGCACGAGACTTGTATGTACTAGCTACACATGCATTTCTTGTACATGTACACTAGTATGTATGAGCTTTCTTGACTTACTTACTAATAATGTCGGTTAATTGTTATGAATGTGTGAACCTTGTTTATTTTCCTTTGTACCATGAGATACCTTAACTTCAGGACGAAGTTTCCTGAAGGGTGGGTGTATGTAACAACCCTAGTTGAATATATGCTTAGGGATTATTAAGTAAAATTAATTTGATAATCTGACTGTCCTAATATGTTAGTTAAACAATAATTATTTCTTAAATAATATTTACTAATTAATTATTATTAATTAGTTGTCCATATCTGTTAATGATTAATTGACTTATTAATTAATTGAGTAAAGAATTAAAGGGGGTTAATAATTTAATGTATTAAGGATTTACATATACGGGGGGGGGAGAAACATTAAATATAGGGATAAGATAATAAATATAAGGGGATAAGATAATAAATAAAGGGATAAGGAAATTAATGAAGGGGGAGAGTCGGTGAAGGAGGAATATGACAGGAAGAGTCTTACGGGGAAAGGCATTCTTTCTGGAGGGAGCAGGAAGCATTTTTTAGAGGAGGATATATTTCTGTGGGGGATTTTTTTCTAGGGAGATCTCTGGTGTGAGGAGTTTGGCTTTGGGGATTTTTTGAGAATCATTGCAGGGGGCACCGGGTTGCTGGGGGTTTTTGACACGAGGGCCAGGATTCCTTTCGGTTTCCTGGAGCTAGGGAGTCGAACAGGTTGCTCCTAGCTGGCTAGGAGGTTAGTCGGTTTGGGCAGAGTTGGTCAGTGCATCAGGCAGCAGCAAAGCAGCAAGCTGGACAACCGGGTCAACGGAGAAATTAGCATCAGGAAGAGGTAAATTAAATTTTATTTTGTTAAGTTATTTTCATGCTGTAGATAGATTTGAATTTCTGCAGAATATTTATGCTTGTAGGATGTGAATGAATAATTTACGTATGTGAAGGGAAATATATGTTAATTGTATTAAATTTTGGATTTAATTTAGTATGGTCGTTACAATATAGAATAGTCTTACCTCCAAATATATTAAACTTCATACTATTATACATCAATCAAACTGAAGTCCCTTGATCATACTGTTGGGGATACCAAATTTGTTTACTAGACTTTATTCAAGGTTTGATGTCAATGACAACCAACCTAATTAATCAACAATCTCCCTCTTTGGAATTGATGGCAACACTCTAATGCAATACTAAATTCATATCTCGCATGCTCCCCCTATGACCATTGCTCCCCCTAGAACCATGCCTCTGTTCTCTCTCTCCAAGCATATAACTCTCTATCATGCATTTGATAAATCTCTCCCCCTTTGACATTAATGGAAAAGGTAACTTTCCCCTCTAACTGAACTATCCTTAAGGTTGCTCCTCCTGACTGAACTCTTCCTGAAATTTCTCCCCCAACCTTAATTGTCCTCGTTATGGTGCTTCCTCGTTTAAATATAATACATATAAGATAAGCATTCAAAATCATTCATTTTGGAGTAGAAATTACTCCGAGTCTCTGGTAAATATACTCAAAGGATTCCCTTGGAAGTAGTTTTGTAAAGATATCTAGCACTTGTTATTTTTTTCTCACATATTCAAATCCGATGTTCTTCTCTGCAACTTGTTCCTGTAGAACGTGATACTTGATTGGAATGTGCTTCATCTTGGAGTGCATCATCAGGTTCTTTGAGATACGGATGGCGCTTGTATTATCACAATAGATTGGAATGGGATCATCATACTTAACCTGTATATCTGTCAGAGTTTGTTTCATCCATAGAACCAACATACAACATGTTGTTGCTGCAGTATACTCTGCTTTGGTTGTAGATAATGATATTGATGATTGTTTCTTGCTTATCCAAGACACCAAACACTCACCCAAGTAGAATGTTTCTCCACTAATACTTCGTCGGTCATCAATGCAACCTGCCTAATCTGCATCTGTGTAGGCAATAAGTGATAAATCCTTATCTTTTGGATAATATAATCCAAACTCTTTTGTACCCTTGAGATATCTGAATATCCTCTTTACTGCTAGAACATGTGATTCCTTTGGTCTTGCTTGAAATCTTGCCACCTGTCCAACTTCTTGCATTACATCTGCTCTGGATATTGTCACATAAAGTAAGTTGTCAATCATTGACCTATACTGCCTCTGATTTGTAGACTTTGAATTATCATATTTACTTAACTTGCAATTGGCTTGCATAGGAGTGTTGACTGGTTTGAAATATTCCATTCCGAACCTCTTTAGCATTTCTCTGATATACTTGATTTGAGAAATAAAAATTCCTTGTTTGCTTTGACATATATGAAGACCCAAAAAGAAGGATAGTTCTCCAAGTAATTAAATTTCAAATTCATTCTGCATATCCTTTGCAAATTTATGGCTTACCCTGTCATCATCACTTCCAAAAATAATATCATTAACATAAACTTCAATTAATAAAATATTATCTTGAGTTACCTTGATGTAGAGTTTGTTGTATGCATTTCCTTTCCTGAACCCTTACTACTGTAAGTATTTGTCTAGTCTGGAATACCATGCTCTGGGGGCGTGTTTGAGACCATACAAGGCCTTCTTTAATCTGCAAACATAATCTTCATTTTTCGATAATTGAAATCATTTTGGTTGCTCAATGTAGACTTCTTCTTCTAGTCCTCCATTCAGAAAAGTTGATTTCACGTCCATCTGATACACTTTAATATTCTTTGAACATGCATAAGCCAGTATCAATTTGATTGCTTCCATTCTGGCAACTGGGGAAAATGTCTCTTAAAAGTTGATACCTTCAACCTGTGTGTATCCTTTACATACCAATCTAGCTTTGTTCCTACTAACCTACCCATCTTCATTCAATTTTTTTTTGAAGACCCATTTTGTGTCGCTCACAGTCTTGTACCTTGGTCTGGGAACCAATTCCTAAGTGTCATTCTTCTTTATCTAATCCAATTCTTCATCCATGGCCTTTATCCAGAATTCATCCTTGTTGGCTTCTTCAAAATTGTTTGGTTCAATCGAAGATAAGAGTACTAGGTGAAGTTGTTCTGGTGAAAAGATTCTTCTTCTAGTCTCAACTTCTGCATCTTTGTTCCCGATAATCTGATCTGACGAATTATTCTTCTATATTCGTTTTCTAGGTGTATTTAGAGGTACTTGTTTTCCTTTCTCTTCTATTTCCATTTGATCTTCTTCATCCATTTCCTTTACTTTCTTGTTCTTTCTTTCAATGACCCCATTATGTTGAGGTGTTCTAGCAACGAATAATTTCCTTGTTATACCATGCTTGCTGTAGAAATCCATAAATTCCTTTGAAGTAAACTCTCCTCCATTATCACATCTCAAGCATTTGATTTTTGAATCCATTTCATTTTCAACCATTTCCTTGTATACCTTGAAGTTTTCAAATTCTTCTGACTTATTCCTGAGAAAACAAGTTGTAGTCATTATTGTATAATCATCAACCAATAACTGATAAAGTATTGCTCACCTTTTAAACCCTTTGTTCTAGTTGGTCCAACTAGATCAGTATGCACAATTTCCATTGGTCTTGTCGTCGAGTATTCCTTTGATTTGAACTTGGTATTTTTGTTATTTCCTAGTTGTCAATGCTTGCATAAAGTGTTGGTTGGCTTCATGATATGGGGTATTTCTCTGATTGCTTCATTTTTGCTGAATTTGATGAGTTTATTGAAGTTTATGTGACCCATTCTTCTGTTCCATATCCAAACTTCATATTCCTTCCCTAGAAAACACTTTTCATTTCCAATTTCACTTAATACATATATGTTTCTTGAAGTTTGTACAGTCGTTGTAACCAATTTTCCTCAACTTGCTTTTCTTATCTTGCATTTCTGTGAATCAAACATAATATTGTGACCTTGGTCACACATTTGACTTACACTTAGAAGATTATGTTTCATATCTTCCAGTAGTAGAACATTTTCTTCCTTGGTATGCTTGATTCCAATTCTGACTGTGCCCATTCCAATTATTCTAGTTGAGTTGTCATTTCCAAAGGAGATTGATCCATATCTTTCCTTTCTCAATGTTAGAAACTTGTCTTCATCACCTTTCATGTGATTTGAGAAACCACTGTCAACATACCAACCACATTTCTTATGCTTAGCTTCTAGAGTGAGTGTGCATTCTTCATTGCTATATTGATTATTCTTTCTTATCTATGTTCTCTTCTGAGGTTCCTGTCTGTGATTGTTTCTATTCTGTTATGATTCTCTAGGAGGGACTATCATTCTTCAATCTTTGACCATGTGTCCAAAGTTGTTGCACTTGTAGAATTCCACTTCAGTTCTCAATGATTCAAACCTATTGTAGCTTCTTCTCTATGTTTCACTAGGCCTTCTTGGAGAACCATTTTGTGTATGAATTTCAAAGTTTTTTATGTTCCTTCTATTAGCTTTACAATTTACAACTTTATGTCCAAAATTATTGCATGCATAACATAAACAAAAAAAGATAGTTTGATACCTAGGAGTTGAAGATATTATGAAAGTAGTTACTCTTCTGAATCCTTCTTCTTCCTGAGATTGTTTGTTTCTAACTGTTGTTGATTCTGAAATCTGAATCTTCTCAGTGGAGGAGTGTCCCTATGATATTCCTTGTAGAACTTCCTATCCCCTTTGACTGTTTATGCATAGCTTTTTGGATATGTTTCTTGATCTATCATTTTGTAGCTTGATCCCTTTTGCATCTAATTGTATCCAAGTTTGGACTTGTCATGATTAGGCCTTTGACTGTTGATAATGTCATCCAAAACTTTTGAGTTGTTCTGCATATTTTTCTTTTGAAGATCCTTTCTCAATGTGACAATATATGCTTCCAAATTTCCAATGATCCTTTCTCTTTCTTCTAAATTTTCTTTGAGTGCTTTTTCAATTCTTTTATATTCTTCTATTGGAACCTTAAATTTTGTGATCATCTGCTCTAGTTCTTGAGTGTCTTCTTTCTTGTCTAGTTCTGCTTGGAGCTTCTTGTTTTTCTTCTTTTCTCTTTTTATAACTTCTATAGAACTCAACAATTCTTCTCAGTAGTCAACTTATACCTCTTCATATTGTTCTTCGGTGTCTTCTTTATCAAAATCTTCTATTTCCATGAATAGAACTCTTTTTGTCTCACTTTCACTGACTTCATCTTCATCTGATGAGGAATTGTCTTCTTTGGTGAAAAAACTTTTCTTGAAGGCTTTCTTTTTGGTTCTTTTTCCTTTATATGTTTTTTTCTATTTGAATCATCTTCATCGTTTATTTTATTTTTCTTATGAGGAAATTTGTTAGCAAAATGACCAATACCATCACAATTAAAACAAATCAATGTAATCTTACCTTTATATCTATTGTCTATTCCCTTTTTTAATCTTCTGACAAAGTTGGTCACTTCTTCATTGTCTTTCAAGATGTCATTATTGCTGCTATATTCTTTTTCTTTTTTCTTTCCCTTTTCTTTGACCTTTTGGATGCTTTGAATATTGGTTCTTTTATACCTGGATTTTCCTATTCAATTCGTATTTCATAGGATGTGAAGATTCCATGTAGTTCATCCATGCTTATTGAGTCTAGATCTGCTCTTTCTTCTAATGTGATATATTATGATCAAATCTCATTGGAAGAGATCTTAGTACCTTTTGAACAATTACATATTCTTCAATTTCTTCTCCCAATCCTATGATTTCATTCATTGTTTCATCAACTCGTAAGAAGTAAGATGAAATATTATCATCGTCCTTCATCTTTAGTTGTTTGAATTGACCTTTATAAGATTGAAGCTTTGTTTCTTTGACTTTTGAATCTCCTTCATAAATATTTTGAAGTTTTTCCCAAATCTCTTTAGCGGAGCTACAATGTATAACTTTGGTATACACCAAATCACAAAGATCATTTAGAAGTGCATTTGTGGCTTTTGAATTATTTAGACTGAGTTTCTTTATGTTGTCATTTGTTGGAGGAATTGTTGGTTCTTTGTATCCATCTACAACTAATTGCAAAACTTTAAATCCCTGTGCATGTACATATTTTTTCATCCTTTTGCTCCATAATGCATATTTTTGTCCATCAAACTGTGGTATTCCATTTTTACACATATTGTTGCTCTCCATGATTTACCTTTCAGTGGTTAAACTAATTTATGAAGGAACTTGCTCTTATACCAATTGTTGGATTACTGAGAGGGGGGATGAATCAATAATATAGATTTTTAATCCTTTTTTTTTTTTTTAACTATAACGGGTATGGGATTTTATTTATCTGAATTGAAAATGGGTCTTAGCCGAAGCAACCCTTAGTACAATACAGTTTCCTAACTGCTGCTGCTTTTGTTTTTCAGCCTTATCAGGGAGTTTGAGCGA
>ML779785.1:299765-312132 GCA_009831015.1 Picea engelmannii
TCTTCCACTGTTTTGGGTGATGGCCAGAGGCCCGTGAACTGTCCTATGAGGCCCCTCTCAGCCAGGTTCAAGGCCGCTTTGCAAATTTCTTCTTCTGGGAGAGCCACTGAAGGGATTGTGTCCAATTTCTTTACAAACTTTTGTTGGGCCGTGGAAGGAGGGCGTTTGGGGCCAGCAGCGATCATGTTTTTGAATGCTAGAACCTCCGGAGGCGGTTCGGGCTCCCCGGAGGCAGCCATGGTCTGGATATTAGACTCAGGCTGGACGGGAGGGCGATGAAGGCTCAGAGGCACATATCTTGAGTCTACATTTGTCGGCGCTGATTCAGAGGTTCATCGGGCGCGCTGGATCAAAAGAGTGAAAAATGCGTAAGTGCAGTAGTGGCCTGGCGCTTCTTTGTTCGGTGGGAGGAGCGCTGGCTCGCTCTCGACGCTCCTTTGAAAAACGACGAGTTTAAAAACTTCAGCGCGGCCCTACGGTTGATGTCCAGCGCTGGCGCTGCTTTAGCTGGTGACCGCTCACCAATCCTCCACTGGAACCTTGCACTGAGAATCTCCACACTGCGGGCTAGGAAGGACTTCGCCGGACGGGTCAGAGACTGGGCTCGGCCTTGGGGCCAGACGCCGATCGGGCTCGGCCTCAGCAGTCGGCTTAGGGTTCCGGGCGAAAACCAAACAAAAAACATAGATTTTTAATCCTTTTAACCACAATATAAAAGTGTTATTTATCTTTATGATCAATATAGCATTATCATCCAATAAGTGTAGAGTAAATAAACCATGAATAAATGAGCAATCATACACATACACAGTACACCAATATTTTTTACGTGGAAACCCAATGCGGGAGAAAACCACAGAATGTTTTTTCTTATTTGTCTTTAAGAATTACATTCATTGGAAGCACCAACTTCCTTTGTTTTCCATCTGCAATTGGAAGGAGGCTTTGACCCCCTATTTTCAGGCTACAACCTGAGGGAAGATCCAACTCCCCAATTCTCTGGATACAACTAGAAGGAGCCTACAACCCCCTATCTTCTTCGACTACAAATAGAAGGTGGCTACAACCACATATCTTTGCCCCGTCCAACCACCCTGAAATATAAGTGCCAAATGTAGAAACTGACTATGTCACTGTCACAACCTGTTCTGTCAAAGTTGTCACTGAGAAACCTATCACTGTATACTCATCAACCAATCTGATCAGATCAAATATACCTCAAACACTATACCACAAGTCTATACCTAAAACCATGTGCTAGAACCTCATTGTTATACAACCTCTATCTGTACCAATAAATTCAACAACATACCTCAACCAAAATCCCTCAAACATGAACCAATACTAAACTTCAGTAGATCTGCCTTAAATCAACTCTACAACAAGCCCTAAACTTCCAAGAGGGCATCCAATAGATTTACAAGGCAAACCCTCAACCACAATTATAAATTCAACACTACACGTATGAAAACGATACCTTTTTCTTCTTGTAGTGTTATGCTGTCGCAGTTTTGCTGTCGTGAATCTGCTGCTGCGATTTTTCTTCCGTGGTTTTTCTACCATGAATTTTCTGCCACATTTTTTCTGCCACACTTTTCCTGCAACGATTTTTCTGCCACACTTTTCCTGCCGCACATTTTATGCTGCACTTTTCCTGCCACACTTTTTCTTCCGCACTTTTCCTTCCGTGATTTTTCTATGGCAATTTTCTTGCTGTGTTTTTTCTGTTGCACTTTTCCTGCCATGATTTTTCTTGCCACGATTTTTCTGCTGCACTTTTTCTTCCACACTTTTTTTCCACACTTTTTCTTCCGCAATTTTTCTGCCGCACTTTTCCTACCGTGATTTTTCTGTCGCACTTTTCTTGCCGCACTTTTCCTGCCATGATTTTTCTGCCACGATTTTTCTGCCACACTTTTTCTTCCGCACTTTTTTTGCCGCACTTTTCTCTATCAATAATACTTGCCCAAATAACCTTTCACAAAATATATATTCAATGATATTCAATAGGTGCTAATGGGAGAACCTTTCTCTCTTATTTATACTTCCATGTATCTTCTTCAAGGGGTTACCTTCTAACCAACTTAACCCAATTTGCTTCTTTTAGGGCTAACCCACTTCTAACCACTTGTCCACTTCTAACTCACTTTTCTATAAATAAAAAAATCTCCTCTTCTAGTTGCAACTAAATTATTTTTAATTATTTTCTTTTTGCAACAACTTAACCCATGACTAACTCCTAGTTTCACCCATTTGACTAGTCAACTTCTTCTAGGAGCTTCTAGAATTAATTTGACTTCTTTGACCTTCTAGATAACTCATGAGGGTTCTCCAACTTCACCATGCCATAACTATCTAACCGTGAGGAGTTATTTGATTTTTCGCATATCACCGGAAATGGCATGACATGTACTATCCATATAGAATAGTCTTATGTGCAAATATATTAAACTTCATACCATTATGCATCAATCAAACTGAAGTCCCTTAATCATATTGTTGGGGCTACCAAAATTTTCTACCGAATTTGCTTCAAGGGTTGACATCAATTACAACCAACCTAATTAATCAACATAACCTTCATGTATTTATTCCTTGATTAACTATGGGTTCCATTACCACAGCTACAGGGATTCATGTAGACTTCATCAAATGCACCCAACACATCTGTTGACATCAACCACTCCATCAACGACAATTAACTCACCATCAATCTCAACCACATCTTTAGGGATTCCAGACTTCTTCAAGGGTTGACATCAATCTCCAAGGGTTGACATCAATGACAACCAACAGTCCAATAGAAAAGATAGTTTTTAAATTTATTAGATGCATATTATTTTCCATTATCATTATGAAGAGAGCCAATATGTGATTGTGTTTCATTTTGGATCCATACATGGATTTTTTTCAAAGTTTCAAAAGCTTGTGATTTTTCTTTCAATAAGTACACCCAACACATTTTGGTGTAGTAATCAATAAAATACATGATATGTTTATTTCCATTAGAAAATGGAACAGGCATGGGCCCACATAAATCATAATTTATCAATTCAATTTTTCTATATGCTTTGGAAGTAGAATCATGAAATGGTTGTTTTCTATGTTTTCCAAGGATACAAGCATCACATTGCTTCAAATTCCCAGGAATAGTAGGCAAACCAAAAACACCATTCTTTTCAACAAATGAAGGTTGTCATAATTAATGTGTCTAAATCTAGCATGTCACAAGAGACTAGATGCGAATGTACCTTCATCATGGTGAGAGAGATATGTAGAATTTTTTTTCATGAGTAGATGTCCCTTTCAACTTCAACAATCTTCCTTCCTCTACTCCTGTCATAATGACCATGTTGTCGGAAGCCTTCCTTATTTCAACTTTTCCACCAAAGATATGAATAGAGTGGCCTTGCTATCAAATGTGCACAAGAGATATAAAGTTCCTTTGTATCTTAGGAAGATAGAGCACATCATGAAGAAGAATAGGCAATTTAAGCCTAATGGTGCCAATTCCTTAAGGTTTGAGACTTTATTTATCTACAAAATAAACTATGCCATCTAAATTGTCATTGGAATCTTCAAATAATTCTCTGTATAAGGTCATGTGGCATGTTGCACCTATGTCTAGAAACTATGCATCTCTCCAAGAAGAAAATGAAGTGTTAAACAAATCTTCAGTTACTCCAATATTACAATGGACAACAATATAATGAGCAGATTTAAGTGCTTTACCTTTCGCCAGATCTGATGTTTTACCTTTGTCTTCTTGTTGATGCTGGTTGTATTTGATCCTCTCTCATAGGATTTTGCATGTATTTTCTTCATGTGACCCATTATTTCTACAACAATCACAATGAAGATCAGATATCTCACCTTGGTTGTGCCTACCCCCTGCCTCTGAAATTATTTCTTCCACGTCCTCTTTTACTACCTTCTCCTCTCGAAGAATTGTGCCAACGATTCTTCCATTTTCGAGAAAGGAACGTGGTCTCTCCAGTGGGATGAGATGATTTCTTTCCAAAGTCTTTCTCACATTTTTAAACTTTCTCCACCAAAGTGTCAAATGTGATGAACTTCATTTGACCACTAGCTTGTTGGGATTCAAGGTAGTGAGAATATGTAGGGTAGAGAGCCTTAATGAAGGTTGTTAGAGGAATGTATATCTTCACTCCAGTGGAATCAATGTAATGCATGATGGCTTTGATATCAAAAGCTAAATCCATGGGATCATCATTCTTCAACTCTAGGTTAAAGAGCTTCACCAATAATTGTATGAGTTCCAGTTCTGAGTGTGAGTCATACAAATCCTTCAATTTATTTAAAGCACCATAGGAGTCTTTAATGGAAATAATATGGTGGCTCACCTCTTCACTTAATTTCACATCAATCACGACATATGATTTATTGTATTTGTTATTCCATATGGAAAACTCCTTATCTATTGTAGGTATGGTTGGTCTATTGTCAACTTCTCCTCCACAAATTCCATCCCACAAGTCGCTAAAAATTAGAGTTTGTTTGATATTTCTAGACCATTCTAGGTAATTTTCTTTATCAATCGACACCGCACTAACAATGGAGATGAGAGAATGCAGATCTTCCAACAAAAACCCTCTTCTAGCACCAGAGCGGTTGAAGCATTGATCGAAGTAGTCAACTAGAAGTCAAATGGATTCACCCAATAAAAGGTGTCACTGTAGAAGGCGCAAGAAAAAATGACAAATGAAAATCACCCATAATCACAACATATCAATGAATCCATCCACAAAAGTAAGCCGGTCTCAAATTGATGTGCTTTGTTGAGAAACAAAACACCAATACATTGATTTGTCACTCACCACAATGGTCAAACAACACCTTGAAAACATAACATAGATTCTTTGTTAGCAATACAAAAGGTCGTGACTCTGCAACATCGAAACCCTAAATCACTTGTGATTGCTTGAAAACCACTTCTTTGTCCCAGCCCGAGGCCTCAAAAATAACCTAAAATCATGATTTGAGCAAGCACACCTCATGCATTCATCCTATGGACAAATATCGTACCTTGACTAGAGTAGCTAGGCGAAAAATACCATAGGAGATGGGGCCTCCAAGGATCTCCGAGAGGCGAGAGATGGAATATGTGAGGATGATTAATATTATTCTATGGAGAGCTTTCTCAAGGCTTGCAAGGATGTATGGTTGGATTTAACGGTTGAATCCATGTAAGTCATTTATGATACCACATGGAGAGTAGCGGACATGGAGATGTCTTAAATCTAGAGATGCTACATAGGAAATGTAGTTCCACCATAGTTACGGGACCCAAGTTGGGAAACATGTCTTTCTCAAAAGTCGTGAAAGCCATTCAAATATCATGTGAGCGTTGCGATATTTGGACCTCCAGGTGTAGAGTCGATGAAGGAATTCAAGTGGGAGGGTGAGAGTAGGGAGGATGTGTGTAGCATAGAAATATTAGTAGTAATGGAGATGGAATATGAGGAGGAATGGCTAAATATCTCATATTGCACATATGAAAGAGGAGAAGGCAGATGGAGCCAAGGGTTTCCTCCACACATGCAAATGGCGGAGATGAGGAAGTAGATGGTAGACTAACATAGAAAGGGATGAGGAAGGTAGAGTAACACTCATGGTAGGAGAGACAAACCTTATGGAATATGAGAGGTGTTTATTCACATGGGAGGAGAGAATCATGGAGTTAAAACCTACTCAGATACCACTATCAGGCCAGGTATGGGCAGAGAATGAGTAACTCCACACTTGAATGAATTTCATTAATGTGAGACATTCATAAATAAAATTTGATGTGACCTTTGGTTTCATCTTCCAAGAGGTCTGAATGACTTCCTATTCACCTATGACTCTTCATATTTCTCCTAAATAATATTTTAACACTATTTATAAAATATCATAATCACGAGGATTAGGTATCCAATTAATATACATGTAAAAATGTAATATTGTGTGTCATTGTAGTAAAAGCATTAGCGTTCCTAACTAAAATAACAACATCATTCCCTTTTACTATACCATTACAGTGCATAAGTACATATATGCACCAATGGTTAATATTATATAATAATTTAATACCCTAGGCTGAACCTCAAATTGTAATGTAAATTTAAATGTACATATAGGTTGGTGAGTCGTGGGAACATAATTTTTGGGTACAATTTAGAACGTGCAAACCAAGGGAAGAGTGTGCACCCATTTCATAGCTTTGTGTGCACTTGAATTGAAAAAATTTCACCTGTCCCGTGCTTTGGGCAAGTTAAAAAAATCCATTTGTCCTATGTTTTTCACGTATATAAGTTTTCCCTCTGTCTTGTCCTTTGGCACCTCCTTGGATTGAAAATTATTTTGATACAGATGAAGAATTTCTAGGGATGTAAGTTTATGTAGGGAACCAGACTGCTCAACATAGAAACAAGGAGAAAGATTTATGAGTTGAGAAAGAGGACTTATTGATTTCCCTCATGAGGCATTGATGAAAGATTGATTCCATGGAGATAAAGTTGTTTCAATGTTATCATATTTGTAAGCAAGGAAAGGTCATGACTGCTCAACATAGAAACAAAGGATGTGAGATAGAGTATTGTCAAGCTAGATATATTTTCGATTTTCCATGGAATGGTGACTTCAAATCTTGTTATGGATAGGTTAAGGTATGGCAATTTTTTCAACAAGACTAGTTGTTGAGAAGTAGGTTGGCCTACGAAATTATTGAAGCTAACATTCAAATTCTCCAATTCTCTTAACTCAATCAACACCATAGGATGGAAGGAACCACTCAAACTCCAATTATGCAAATCCACTGCAATGACATGGTTGGCCCGTCTGTCACAGGAGACACCTTCCCACTCACAATAGTTGAATGAAACATTCCAAGAAGCCAAACACCTCGTAGGATCATGCAAACTGTTTTTAAAATCCATGAGAGATTTCATTTCTTTATTCAAACAACCCATCTCACAAAAAATAGATGTGATTATACCTGAAAAAATTGAAAAAACTATGCAACATATGACCATCCTTATTACAAAACTCAACAAACTATTTTGCAAAATACCTATTAGCAAACATTCTTGTTTCATGGTTCTGAATGTGTATTACATTCTACCTATTTTCTTCATGATAATCATGATCATTTTATCTAAAAATTGGAATGCCAAATCTTCGTTATCTTATAGAGTGTAATAGAGTCCTTACCCCCACTACATTCTCACTTGAACTTGAAAGTCACCAATAGTTAACTACACACAAAATTCCAACCCATGACTTCGGAGTTCGCCTGTTGTGAATAAATTTCATAACCCAATCTCGATGAAGAGGTGGAACACACATTATTAAATACCCTCGGCTGTATTTTGGAAACATATTCAAGGGTTTTAGTTGGACTCGAAACATCTCTCACTCACCACATGGCCCCCCTCCACGAATTGTTCTATGATATTGAAAAGCTTTAGATGCAAATGTGGTAAACCTTGAAATTTTCATCTGTTTCGAAATGTTTGTAATTTCAACATGTCTTAGAATTCTTTAATGACATTGTAACTTTCAAGGTATGAAATTCATTTAATCTTTAATGGCGATATAATTTTGACTATAGATCATTTTTAAGGAAGCGAGTTTTAGAAGTAAAGTTGAGTGGACATTTCCTCTCATAAGCCACACTCATTAAAGTCTCAACAAATGCACGTTGAAAATGCTTGCCACACACCCTCGCAAGGCATAGATGGTTCACTATTCGGTAACATAAAAAATAAGTTTCTTGGTAGGCACGAGGCACGGTACAAAGTAAGTTGTAAAATGTACAATATTTTTTAATGTCTTGAATATTTTAAACAAATTTAATTTGTGTTGTGTGGATAGATTGTTTACAATTAGAAATCATATAGGGGGTATTTTGGAGATTCGGTGCTTTAATGGTCATCTTCAATGGTAGGTTTTTCCTCATCCTCACATGGGTGAATTTCATATGCACTATGGATGAAAATCTAATCTTGAGGGCTTGTCATTATGAGTCAATGAGTCATAATTGATGCAAATTGTTGAGGTGATGATCCACTCGTGCACTTTGAACTATGGATATCATCTAAGTTAATGGTTTCCATCATATAATTGAATTGTATTGGTTACCCATTAAAATGTTCTTATATATAGCATCAATCCTCCATTTCCTCCAATTCCAATAGTCCTTGGAAGATTCTCTTTATATATCACCACTACATTGTTCTTGAAACCTCCATTAGAAACAACAATTAGGGTTAATAGGTTTTTTCATTTGTTTAGAGATTCTCGAACACTAACATGTGTCATTTGTTGTTTGGTTTATGTTATATCTTGCAAATTGACATGTGTCATCTGTTGATTGGTCTATGTTCCATCATACAATGTATTCCACCTGTCCATCCTGCTCGACACCTCCCTGCATCCCCTCTTCAACTTCACATTGCCTTCGTTTTCCAAAACACTATTTTTTGTTTTTTCTCCATCATCATCTCTTCACCCTCTTAATTATTGCCTATTCTTCCTCTTCTTTTTCTCTTTAAGAAAGTTGTGGTCACTTATTTGTAATTATAGTAGGTGGGAAGACAGTTGGGTAATTCAAATTTGGAGTTACAAAATTGTTGAAAATATTTTGTAAGATGTGGGATAAAAATTGCCCTTATGAAATATTCATTTTCCATCCAAAAATAAAATTCCACAATTTGTAAATAACTTAACCACCCAAATTCATTTTGATGTTCCCTTTCCCCTACAATAAATACTTTTCTCAAAATAAAACCTCAAAAGTTGATTGCTTTTCTCAAACTAAAACCTCAAATAGTATCCAAAAAGTTGGATGACCTTGTGGACCATTGGATCTTAGTTGATTGAATAATAAAATCATATATCATATATGTTATCATTAAAAGTAAAACAAATAGAGGCCTTAAATAGTGAGTTGGACTTAAAAGGATGGCCTTGTGGACCAATGGATCTTATTTGATTGATTAATCAAATCACGAAGGGCTTAAATAGTGAGTTGGACTTCTGGACCAAGGACTACTTTTTAGTTTGATCATTATGGTGTGGATATCCATTTTTTTTTTTTAATTTGGGTTTGTTTGAATGTAGTTATGTTCTAGGGTGAATGGATGAATTCATTAGTGTTGGTTGAGATATTTTGTGTTATTAATAAGTGTTTAAGTTTAATCATATTATTCATAATAGTGATGTAAGGATTATATGATAATTTTAAGGATGAAAATTTATCTTAAAATGTAGAATTTTTTGGTGAATTCTCCTAGTTTTTAATATGCAATTTGTAAAATGTTTGACAATTTTATTTTTTTAAATATTCAAATTTCTAAGGATCTTATATAGTTTCAATAAAGTTTTGACAAATTTTAAGGTAAAGTAATTTTATCCTATAAAATTTGGACAAATAAGTTTTAGAAAAAATGAAATTTAACTAATCTTTTTTGAAAACAAGTATAGAAAATTAACCTATAAACAAAATTTAACTCTAAAATTTTCCTTTAACTTATGAATAACAACATTATGAATAACAACATTATTATTATGAATAACAACATTAACTTATGAATAACAACATTATTATTATTATTAGTAACATTATTATTATTAGCGATGATAAATATGATAAACACATTTCTTAAATAAAAATATTCAACCTAAAAAGTCTATGTTCATAAAAATAAGGAAAGATGTTATAAGGGTAAGGGAGGTGTATGATAAGGACTCTTAACATTTTCTAACTAAATCCATATCTATCTCGATCACATCTTTTTTTCTCCATATCTATGTCACAACCATCTCAATTTGATAGAAGGGATGGTAAGGGAGCATCTTGATGCTCCTCATGGACATATGAGGAACAATCCCAATTGTTTTAGAAGGGGAGGTGTTATAAGAGTAAGGGGGTTTAAGAGTTTGAAAGGCGACACACATAGTGTATACATGGAGTGCTTGCACTCCTTCATATTTGATATGTTTCTATTCATATAGAGAGATTATTTTTTAACATAGTACGTAATTCTGTTTATACCAACGGCATGGTCTGTTTTTTTAACGATTGCAATTAAATGTAGACTACCTCTAGGTGGAAAAAGGTATAGGTGAGCTCTTATATAATGATTAGGTAAGACTTCATATAAATGAATACAAGTATATTCAAATAGAATAAATAAATTTAGATGGTCAATTTCATTTAAACCATACATGTTTATGAGGGTTTCATAGTGTCTTAAGGCATTATAAATAGAAAGGTTAAATACCTTTTTTAAGATTAATACATTGGTTGAGATTTGAATTTAGATTTTGGATTATTTGTAACCGTTAAACTATAAGAATAAATATTTTTAATGATAAGAATGAAAATATAATAATAACAACAACAACAATAACAACACTAAAAATTATAAATTTTAAGGTCGTGGTTAAGCGAGACATCAAATTGGTGTATGAGATCTCCTTGTTTGTGGGACAATAGACTCCCTCCACGCAACGATTTGACTTTTAAAGTATATGGAGGTGTACATACCCTATCCCCTTTAGATATGAACGTATAACCTTCAAGGAGGAAACACATGTTCTTGACCATTAGGCCCACTCAAGTTGTACAATACAACTAAATAGAGTATAAAATTAAAAATAATTTATGATCTAATTTTTTATAATAATAATAATAATAATTTGAAATTAAATATTAATATTGATGAAAATCCCTACAAGATTACACATACACAACATAATTTCTTCATAATTTGTTGCAAACAAATTCAATTCCAATATTAAACATACAACCACCACAATCTATAGTTTAATTGAAAACAAGCATAAGTACACCACAATAATAAACCATTCGGTAGAAATAACCACACAGTTCCACTATTCAATTGAAAATAAGCGAAAATTCCACAACAATAAATATGCATGATTTATTAAATAGACTGGCCAAACTTTCAAGCCTCCATTACCTTCACAGTGCCTATGCATAAGTCTTTGGAATCCACAACCAGTCATACTACACAAATGTAATGCCCCGTATTTTGACCTTAAGTAGTTAGAACATTGTTGTTTACTAATCTTAATAATTCAAAGTTGATCATTTGTTTGGAGTCAGTTAGACTTTGTTAGACACTGAGATGTGTACCTCTAGACCTATTTGTATGTTACATGATATATGCTCATGACAAGATAGTTATTTGATTATTTAAACATGAAAATTAAAATGGGTATGTTCGGTACATGTATACCAATTCAAGTTATGTTGTGAATGTATAATAGATGCAATGCATTATGTAATTAGGAATACATTTATTAATTGAACGCCAATACAAATATGGATTCTTATATGAAATTATGACATATATACATGGATATGAGTATTGGTGAACTAAGCTGCAGATTGACAAGCTATGTAATGACCAAATGACTGTAGTTTTGACGTAATTTGGATGTCGTAGACATCCAAAAGATAGTGTATGTTATAAGTTGTACTTTTGATTTAATTTATGGTTTCAAATATTGCTATGATCTGCAGTAAGTGTGGTTTTGACAGGACACATGACTTTCCCAGAGTGGTTGTTTGATGACGTGACTCTAAGAATAGTAGTTGCACAATATGGCTCGATATAGGGTGTTGACCCTAGTTCTATGAGGAGGGGTGGAGGTATTTCCCACCGTTTATCCTCCAAAACCTAGAGTCGTGGGAGGGTTGTGTGAATTCACACTCCCCTAGATGTGTGATAACGACTGCTAGTTGCCTGTTGGGGAAGCTTGGTCGAGATGTATGACACTTCCGCTTATGGGTTCTATCTGGAGTTAGGTCGATATAGTTGACGCTCCAGCTTAGTCCAACAGAGGAAAGGATAGGATGAAAGATGAAAGTAGGTTAGGAAGGAAGGATGCTTCGATGTTAGTTGGAAATACTGATTGGGGATTAGAGATGCCACTATTGTTTACTCACTTGGTTCCTACCATGTTTAAAACCCTCTTTGATTTCCTATTGAAATTTTAAGTGTGACAATGAGTTATTGATGAATTGGTGTAATTCAGTTCGTTAAGATTATTAAATGATGCATTGCTTGATCCGTTGTCCTACATGTCTTGGTGATCATATAGGAACTATGCACTAGAGGCAATGATTGTTTATCTTTAGTACATGCATGAGATATGTGTCTGCTAGCTACGCACACATACCCTACCCATGCACATTAGTATAAGTAATTAATGTATTAATTATTAAAGTAAATTATTAACTATTTAATTGAATGTTTATTGAATATGTAAATTATATTGCATACAAATATCTAGAAGCATTAAATACTTTCTTGACTTTGATAGATGGTGGGTG
>ML779785.1:315727-355933 GCA_009831015.1 Picea engelmannii
GCCTACTACTTATTTCATCATGTTATTAGATTTATCATTGAGAAGATGTGGAAGAAATGTGTAAATAAAAATCAATGAAATAATGCTAAAACAAAGTTGTTAATGTGTAAGTATTTAAATAAATAGTTAATTGCTTAGCATCCTGTGGACGGGTGCTACAACAAACCAAATCAAAGGAGAGCCAAAGACTCTTTGTTCATTCACAAACTTCATATTTGTGCTTGCGCTCCTTGGATTTTGGCCTCACAACTACCCTAAGTGTTCAAATTCCAAATGCAATGCTTCATACTATGATTACATTTTTTTAATCACAAAATACAACCAAAACTAAGCAAATGTAAGAAAATGTAGGATAGCTACAGTGCAATAGATGGTCCTTCAATAGACTCCCCTAGTTGGAAAATGTGAGCATCTTACTCATAAAGTTGTTGATAAGTCAACAAACAATGGATATCTATGTTTTTTCTTTCTTTACTTCTTTCTTCTCGGCCACACTCTATACCACTCATCCTTCTTTATTCTCAATTTTTCATTCTTATTAGGGGAATTTTGAGGCAAAAATTGGACCTCAAGACAAAAAATATACTATCAAAATCAACTTTAAAAGAACCAAGAGGATGATGATGTTATCAACCATAAGGGTAAATATTTTTGGAGGGAAATGAAGAAAATATTATTTTTAGTTGTATTTTCAATTTATCTCCTTATAAGTTTACTCAAATTTCAAGTGTAGGCACTCGTTGGATGCATAATTAAATTTTGCATCCAATAAGTACCCATTCTGCATACTTTTGATATACTCATAGTGAGATAAATTGGAAATACATGAAAAAAATGTGTTTCTTGAAAAAAAACATGTTTTTTCGTGTATTTCTTGTTTATCCCACTGTGGGTCTATAAAAAGTATGCCGGGTGGATACTTGTTGGATATAAAATTTAATCATGTATCCAACAAGTGACTACACTTGAAATTTGAGTAAAATTATAAAGAGACACACCAAAAAGACGATTTAAAAAAGTAGTTTTATTCCTTTCCCTTTGAAAATTCATCTCTTGTTTTGTTATTTTCATTAAGAGGCCCATTTTAGACCTCAAATTTCCCCTAATGGGATTCTTCCTCTTTGTAATCCACCCCTATGCAATATGCAACTATAAGCAAATCCTCACAAATTTTCACTCAACTTTTCCATCTTCTTCACTTGGTACACTTTCATTGTGACTGACATCATCTCTTTTATCACTTGGTGTAACTCATCCACCTTTGACAGCTATTGCAAATCTCTCCCAATGGGTCTCACTATCTCAAATTTCTCCCTCCAAATGGTGCTTACTACCTCTCCATCCCCCCTCCATTGCACCATTATCGAAGTTTCAATGAACTTCACCAATGCTTATTGCTTAAGCATTTCCTGATTCTTCTTTTCTTTTATTACAACCACTCCTCTATTGCAATATTCCTCATCTTGTTATTGGTGTATTGTATCTTTACTCTCTAGCATCAACTCTTCCCACTACATATTTTCTTTGGTCCGTTCCACTTTCTTTTCTTTTGCTACACATTCCACTTCACTTCCAACAAAGTCATCACACAAAACGTTATGAGAATCAAACATTCTCATATACATCTCTTCCACTGTTACATCTATTGTAACATCATCTTCTTGCAATTCCACTACTACAATACTACTCTATTCTATAATACTAATTTATGTTGCAAAACCATATTTTGTTTGCGAATGCACTCTCTCTCGCAAAATATTACTCTCTATTGATTCTTGAGTTTGTTTCATAAACTCCTTCACCTCACTCTTTTCAATGCAGTCTTCTACTACACCCTCCTTTAGCATGCCACCTATAACATGGATTTCACAGGCACTTTCCTCATCATTTTCCTGAACAAGATGCACTCCACTTTCAAAATCAACACTCTATGTAACCACATCTAGAAGTATTTATTTTTATTTCTCCTCTCTCTCCCTACTCTCATACTTTCTCTTCATCTACACCTTTTCAATTTTCTCTGTCAAATGATAAGCCTCTTATAATGAATGCATATTCTCCACAACTAACTAATTCCTTTTAATGGATAACTTCAATCCATCCATAAATTACATAATATTTTCATCACTATCTCATACAAAACCAACTCTCATGGACATGATACAAAATTCTTATATTCTTCTACACATCTATTATTTTGCTTCAATTTCTCAAATAATATCTTCACTTTTTTTTTGGATTGGGTGTAACCTAATACGAAACATATAAACAATATTGCAGATAATCAAAGAGGAAATAAGATTTTGAAGACAATAAAGGTGGTGTCTAAAGACACTGTTACAACACTTAAGCACAACACATTGTGATCAAAACATCATAATGCATACTAGACATCTTGTACACAACAACGATATTTCCATGATGACAATGACCCATTGGGTCTACTATTTATAGCATCAATATATAACCAACTTCATTGAAATTAGGAGAATCTTGTCCACATATAACCATCGGTTGTTAGAGTTGACTTCATCAAATCCACATTGTCTATTCAACTTGACAAGGATGCTTGACCGAACCATTCATGCGTCCAACTCGTAGTCGATTGATTGATTGGTATATCCATCGACCAACTATCTTCGACTGTTGGTCGACTATCCGACTGACAGACTCGTCAACTACTTGATAGAATAATGTAGATATCCAGTCGATCGCCCGACTAACTATTTCCAGATGTAGGTCGACCACTTGATTGACTAATTCCAATAAAAGTGTGATAAACCATCAAAAAATGATATTCCAACACCCCCCAATCAACACACGACTTTGGAGATTCATGAGGTGAAATTACGTCAGCATGACACCCCCATAATTGCATATTCCTGAATCCCAAGAATCATATAGAGCTTGATAAATATGACTTCAGATAAAGGTTTAGTGAATATATCAACTTAGAACTACTTGATCATCTGTTATGCAATATTCAAGAGAGACAATGTTCTCATGAACCAGCTGTATCAAATAGTGAGCATAGAGATCAACATGATTCATCTTATTGTGGGAAAAAAAGGTTATCTACAACTTGAATGACATTTTGATTGTCACAGTAGATTACAATCGAGGCCTGAAAAGGAAATCCAAGTTCACCAATAAGTTGGAAGATCCAGACTACCTCAGTACCTTCATGAATGATGCCACAATATTTTTCTTCTGTAGTCGACAAGGATACTACCTTTTGTTTCTTACATGACTAGACCAATGGTACAATGTTGAGGAGAAACACATATCCAAAAGTGGACTTCTGATCATCATCGTTTCCAGCCCAATCAAAGTCGGTGAAGTCGACAAAAAAATTGAACTTAAACAATACTTGATACCAAAATGAGTGGTACCCTTTAGATAACGAACAATTTTGTTGACTGCTTTTCATTTGCTTTCACTGGGGTCTTGCATAAACCGAGAAACCACACTAACATAAAAGGAAATTCCAAGTTGACTATGAGTAAGATAATGAGACCATCGACCAGTTGTCGATAAAGTGTAGTATCAACTTTGGGATTTTGACAAGTTTTGGTGAGCTTCACTCTAGATTGAAAAGGATTACCACAGGGCTTACAATCAACCATATTAAAACATGTCAAAATATCCATTACTTATTTATATTGAGAAATGAAAAAACCATCACATAGTGGTAATACTTGAAAACCCAAAAAATAATGCAGAGCACTAAGATCTATCATATTAAAGGAGTCAATAAGTTTTTTCTTCAATATAAAAATGAGATCAGTGTTATTTTCAGTAATGAAAAGGTCATAAACATATACAACAATATTCAAAGTGTCTCCATTGGTATGGAGTACATACAAGTTTTGATAAGATTCACAATGTTTGAAACCAAGTCGAAGAAAGAAAATGTTGATCTTAGCATACCAAGCTCGGGGAGCTTGCTTCAAACCATAAAGAGGCTTCTTGAGTTGACAAACCAGGTCAGAATATGTCACAAAAATGGGAGGATGTTCCATAAGTATATTTTCATATAGGTCTCCATGAAGAAAGGTTCTCTTCACATCCATCTGATGGATTTTCCAGCCAAAAAAAGCATCAAGGGAAGAATCAGTCGAATAAAGTTCATCTTTGTTATAGAGGAAAATGTCTCAGTTTAGTCTATTCCTTCTTATTGAGAAAATCACTTCACAACCAAGTGATCTTTATGTTGTTCAAAAGCACCTTCAGAGGTAAATTTGGTCCTGTAGACTCATCGACACTTCACAACATTCTTTCCTTGTAGTCGGGGAACTAAGTACCAAGTGTGATTCTTTGACAAATAATCAATTTATGTCTACATAGTTTTTTCCCATTCATGTCCTCCTTGAGCATCCGAGTAGGAAACAAGATCAAAAGTTTCAATAACATGAGTCATCAATGCAATGCTAACATGTTTCTTTTGACTCTCTTTTTTTCCAGAGGAAATATCACTGACATCGGGTCTAGCAACTTCAATTATCTTGGCATCCCATGTGGGTAGAAAAGAAATAGGTGAATTGTTGTTCAATGCAGAAGGTTGATCGGAAGTCAGAATGATTTTAGTCGATGGATATGGGAGAGTAGTCGAAATGGATATTGACAAACTAATCAACTTGTAGGTCGACAGTCTAGTTGAAACAATAACAAAGTTTGACTATCCAGTCAAAGGACTGAAAAATGGAAAAGGAGAACCAGAGTCGGAAACAACATCAAAGTGATAATATTGCAATAATCTAGAGGAGGCATTCAACGATGCCAAAAGACTTCTCATCAAACCATACATTTCATTGGATAATGATTTGTTGTTTGATAGGATCAAACAGTTGATAAGCCATTAGACTCTCCATAGTAGCCCATTATGATGCAAGCATGACTCTTTGCATACAAATTATTTCTACAATCTTCAAAAATATGATCCCATGAAACAAATCCAAAAACATGGAGGTGGTCGACTGAAGGCTTCTTTCCACACCATCGTTTGACTAGAGTCATTGAAGGAACAAATCGAGTTGAGATGTGATTGAGCAGATAATTTGCAAAATATAAAACTTCATCTCAGAAGTGAGGAGGCATATATTTGGGATACAAAAGAAATCTAGCCATTTCGACTAATTTTTAATTCTTGCATTCTACGATGCCATTCTGTAGAGGTGTGTGAGTAAATGACCGTTTCTAGTTAATACTAGATCGAACTCGGTATTCTTCCAAAGGTCAATTGACATACTCACCACCACTGTCTGATCTCAGGCACTTGATGGGTCGGCCACATTTCTTTTTAGCAAAGGCTCTAAATTCTTTGAACGCTTCAAAGACGAGATTCTTATTCTTCAGAAAATAGACCCAAGTGAAATGAGAGAGATCATCAATGAAAATCAAGATATACCTTGCACCTTCCAGGGAAGTTAGATTGATGCAATAGAAATCACTGTGAACCAACTCCAGGAGGTTATGTATTCACCATGCTTTTCCAGAGTCAAAAGTTTCCTGATGATTCTTTCCAAGCACATAGCCTTTACAAAATCCTTTAGGGGGAAACACTTTAGGTAGACCAACAACCATTTTTTAAGTTTCCATCGACTGCATACTTTGAAAATCCAGTTTTCTCAGTCGTTCATGCCAAGTTCAACTTTTCTCATCAGTGTGAACAACAAGCATAGTCAGTTCAGTGTCGGGTTGAGTTGTGTCATAGAAATTATATAGACTATCCTTTGGGACGAGAAACCCTTCGACGACAATTGAATGACCTTTCTTCAAATCTTGAACAAATAAATGAACTGGCCAAAACTCTACAACATTACCTATCTGTGTTAACTGAGCAACAAACAAAAAACAAAAAATTGGCACTGATATTTGGCACATGATGAACATTGAAAATTCTCCCATGTCAACAAGAAACATTACCTTGACCAACAACATCGAGAGAAAAATCACTAGAAACATAAATCTTCCTCTCCTCAGCTTCATTCAAGGACATGAATAAGGAAGCATCCTTATCCATATGATGAGTGCACCTAGAGTCGACTACCCATTCATTCTGCGCAGAATGAGACAATAAGGATTGAGAAGTTCTGACTTGGAAGGTGAAATTATCAGCAGGTCAGAGAACAACTGACATTTCTCCTTCAAAGTGTTTAATATTCTTCTATAAATTGCTTCTCTTCTTGTAGCAGACCTTCTCCACATGTATAGTCTTTCCATAATACTAACATATCTTATTCTTTCGACTTTGACAGTGTGCATCTGTTTTCCTTTTAGATTTTTGGTTGAGGCATCCATGTCTCTGTGTAGGGGTATCAAACTGTCCTCTTTCCCTGTGATTTGAATTTCCTTTTCCCTTGAGCAAGTGAACTTAACGTTTACCACTAAGATTTCCTTATTCAAGAATTCTATGTTGATCAGTGATTAAAATAACATAGAAAGTTTCAAAGGAATAATCCTTACCATCTTCCCATCTTCCTTGCGTGCTTGCCAATTGGTGTGGAATGTCGAAATGAACATGTCGAATGGTGTTCTCAAATTCACCAGGATGAGCTCGATGATGTGTCCATGTTTCTTATGATAATTCTTTCCACATTCTCCTAATTTCAATTGGAATTCCTTTACACACTCCAAATAGTCCTCTATTATGTCAAAAGAATGATGATCAATAGAGATCAACTCTTTCTCCAACTGCATGATGTGTCTTTCATCGACTATGTCGAACAATGACTTCAACTTCTTCTAGACTTGATGAGGGTAATCAATTTCAATGATGTGAAAATTAATCTCCCGAAAGATATAGGTCATGATGACCCCCACAGTCGCATCCTCCTTGCCATCAACGACAAACCTTATTTGATCATTTGTTAGATCTAGAATCACAGTTTTTATATACTACCATAGTACTTTACTCTTTAGGAGGGTTTCCATGTCTGGTGCCCATACTGTATAATTTGATCTGTTCAGAATTACAGGATCAATCTTCGAAGCCAACTTCAATATCTAGACAAAATAGTTATGTTTCAACAAGTTACAAATGACAAACCACCGACCTAGAGTCAATCACACAACAAATCAGACTCAACAAAGTTTGTGGATAACATACGAGGTTTTAAACCATCGGCTTTGATACCATATTGGGAATTGGGTGTAACCTAATATGAAACAGACAAATAATATTGTAGATAATCGAAAAGGAAATAAGATTTCAAAGACAGGAAAGGTGGTGCTTAAAGAAACCGTTATAGAACTTAAGCACAACACACTGTGATCAGAACATCACAATTCATATTGGACATCTTTTGCACAACAACAATATATCCATGATAATAATGACCCATTGGGTCTGCTATTTATAGCTTCAATATCTAACCAACTTCCTTGAAATCGGGAGGATCTTGTCCACATATAATTGTCGATTGTTAGAGTTGACTCCGACAAATCCACATTGTCTAGTCGGCTCAATAAGGATGCTCGACCCTATCGTCCATATGTCCAACTCGTATTCAATTTCTTGGTTGGTCAATCCATCGACCAACTATCTTCGACTGTTAGTCGACTGACATACTTTTTTACTACTTGATTGACTCATGTAGAGATCTGGTTGATCACCCAAAAAACTGTTTCTAGATGTAGGTCGATTGCCCGACCGAATGATTCAAGGAGAAGTGTGATGAACCATTATAACTTGATTTTCCAGTTACCCCCATCCCAAGGGTAACTAAAGAGATGATGTATCGAGTCCCACAGGTAGCAGACATGTATTATTGAGATCCAAATGACTGACAGATCCCACAATGAGTAGATAGATCCTCTTTTCTCCACCACGCATAACCACTCATCATCAGAAACATATCACCATCCACCACACCATCTTGGCCCACAGAAGACAAAAATTCTTTCTTCATGAGGTAACAAGTCCAGTCTCATGGTAAGTGTCATCTTAATATTTGAAGCATTTAAGCATGTTGCAAAGAGTCCTTTCTTGATTATGGAACGTTTTCTTGGAAATCATATATTTTTCCTTATTTCACCTTGGTGGTTGACATGGTATCCTAGTAAGTTGGTCACCGTCAGGAAAATGCCTACTACTAAAGGGTCTCCTTGAAGGGTCATCGTACCATTGCAAATCATACCTACCACTTTCCACACATCTTCCCTTATGTTTCCTCATATTTTTGGTTTTTGGGTTCATTAACCACAATAAGTGCTTGTACCTCATTTCATGGGAAGAAGGGGATAAAGGCCCAAAGGTGTTTCATCTAGCACTGTAAAAATCAAAAGCCATAATTCATCCTTCTAGACGCTCATCCTCAAATTCCTTAGAACCATGAATCGTTTCTCTATAAAAATAAAGGATTTTTAAAAGAAAACAGATAAAAAATTTTATCTTGCTTGATGGGAGAATCCATTGTGGTGTTATTTAATTTCCAATTCACATAGAACTTAAGGTGTTCTAACTTCAAGTGGCATTGCAGTGCTCTTTTTCTTTCCATTGCACATAGTACTCAATGTTTGGATTATAAAAAAATAAAAAAAATAAATAAAGGTCTTGGAAAAAAGTTACATTGCAAACAAAAGGATGCAATGAACCCTCCACAAAGGCACCCATAATGAGACAATATGAGCCATTGATATGTCAAGAACCCCATGCCCAAGAGTACTTTCCCCAATCCACCTCATATTCACTACATGGCCTATATAGGGTCTTCTTGGGAAACATTATTTGTCTTGGGGATTGGCCTACCCAATAAGTCACCATGAAACCCCTCCCATACCTAAATTTGGCAAAGTATATAAGGTATTTGAGCATTTGTTAATTTGAAAAGGGGGTTTTAATGCACTTGTTCAGGTGGTTCTTTTATTAAATGTGGCTTAATTGGAATGATTCATATGACTTGTGGACCCTGGAGGGAATATTTGTTTGTATTTATAAGACCTTTCTCGGTGAAATTCATTCATGAAGGAACTAAGCCACTTGTCCCTTCATAGGGGAATGGAATCCCATTGGATGGATATTGTGCCCCACACATTGGAGGCCTAGGATGATGAACATTGCACCTTGGATGACGTCCCTAACACATGAACATGGTGCAAAATAATGAAGAAGATATGACATCACCCTCCTATGCCCAAACATCCATCTTTTGAAGCATAATGTCACACATTTAGGAGGTTTTTGGGTGTATTTTGTGCACTTGGTGGTGTTGTGGGCTTGAACCCCTGCTCTTTTGCTTGATTTGGGGATGATGCAGAACCTTTACACCATGGCGTCCTAGCCTTTGGAGGCTTACTCCCACACGTGTCACCTTGGAGAAGAGTTTTATGGGATTGCATGATTTTATTTTTCTATTTTGTATCCTATGTGGGAAAAAAGAACAAATGGTTTAGTTAGTTAAGCATTCTAATTTTGGGTTTGACCTAAAATTAAGGATTTAATTGTAATGTGGAAAAATTATGGCTTGGGTTTTCTTCTATAAATAGAGGAAAACCATTTTCATTTGAAACATAACTCATCACTACTAAAAATACTCTTTGGACTGAAATTTCATCCCTCTTGGACAATTTTGGCCTCTCGTTTTCTAGTGCAATGGATGCAAAGTCTTGTTTTTGGATATTTTTTAAAGGATAGAGATTTCTTTTGACGGTGTTTCTTGGAAAATCGTTGGATGAGTTTTGGTAGTAAGTGTTTCTTGCAATCTATCTCTTGGATTTGATGAGTAATTTCTACAATCTTTTGTTATCTTGTTTGTGTAAATTCAAGAAATATATCGTAAACCCTAGGAGGAGAAAAAATGCTTACACCCTCCACCAAAGTTTATTATTATTTTCTATTGAAGGGCTATAAGGATTTCCACAAGGAGTAAAAGGGTTTACACCCTTGTTTCAAGGCTTGGCTAGGGCTCATTTATCTAGGGAGTAAGAGGGTTTACACCCCTAGAAGATTTTTAAACCCTAGTTCATCTTAATTATTAAGCTTAACGATTTGGAAGGAGATAGGTTTCTTGGGTTTTATAAGGGTTTAACTCTCAAAATATCATCTTCTCTTCTTTGTTTATTAACCTAATTTTCAAGAAAGAAACTCCATTCACCCAATAAAAGGGCACTAATCACAATGGAGAATGAAAATCGTTGCATTGTTAAATGTGAAAATTGAGGGATTGAAATTGATTAAATTGGATTTGGATTCTACATGCTTTAGGCTCTCCTCTACTTCAAGGGAATTTTTTTTGTCAAGTAATTAGTCCATTGTAATAAAATTTAAGCTACAACTAATAGGGATGCAACAAACACTCTTTCTCATACAATTCCTTTACTTTTCTATTGCTGAAATTTGCTTGTGAGTTGTGATAATTAATCTACTAATAATTGGTTATTGCTTGGATAGTTTACTTGTTGATTTCAATGGTTAGAATTTTATTTTGTAGCAAAATATTGGTTTAGGGTTGTCATAACCATTGTTAATAACACTCTTTTACAACCCTATTTTGTCATCAAAATCTTGGTTTAAGCATTGGAATATTGTTTTCTAGTTATAAGCCTTATTGTCCAATATCATATGCTGATTTTGATGGTTTGATGTGCAGCTATTATAATTCTATTGTTACTGATATATCACTATTATATGATGCAATTTTGGGACAACAAGACTTATTCATACTTTCCCTCTTGTTTTAGGGATTATTTCATCATATACTGTCTTGGTTTGGATTGTTTAACATTTGTTTTGCATGTTTTATTAATTGGCAGCCTTTCCTTGACATAAATTCATCCTCCATTAAGCTTCAAGAACCTTTAATCATTACTTATAGGGGTGTTCCTTCAGATACTTTACTTTTCCCTTACAATCCCCCCCAGGGTCACCCGAGAGGCCTCCCTAGTGTTGGATTTGTCCATCACTAAAACAAGGAGGATGTCTATTGAGGTGACAATGATAGGTGTTCCTAGTTGTGTCACATGTTTTTTGTTTGGGTTGGGATTTTACCTAACTACAAATCACAAGAGAACACTTTTGAAACCATTTCCAGTGAGGATTTTGAATCCTTTCTGAGCCCAAAATGACATTTGGAAATATTTTCCATCAAAGCCTTTACCCCAAGCTTTCCTAACGACCCCATTAAGAATTTAAATGAACTTCATATAAGTTTATCTGGAAAATCCATTGAAGTGTTATTCAGATAATGGAATTATGGCACCATGGGACTTTCACAAGTTCAGGATGAGACATTTCCTAGTACTTACCGTATCATGAGGGAACTTTTGCAGATGGAAGAGAAAAAATCAGTTGATGAAGCAGCTAAGCGCCTAATGAATCTTATAAAAAAGGGTTACCTTAAGAATTTATTGAAGAAGAATTTGGTGAAGAACCTCTTATAGAAGGGAAATCCCTTGCGGATGAAGAAATTCTTGATGAACAAATCCATGAAAAAACTTTTGAAGAAGATCCCAATGAAGATTATCACGTTGAAGACCTAGATGAGACATTCAAAGATGAAGTTTTTTAGCCTTGTGAAGAAGTAATAAACTCCAATGATAAAAGTGAATTCATGGATCAATGTTTAGATACAATTGACAATCATATTGATGATTTCATATGTGTCTATGAGCTTGGATGGGATATTAGTTCTTTCAGTTTTGATAAATATCCCATCTACGACATCAAGGGAAACATTTTTTCATACTTTTTCATATTGATGATTTCATATGTGTCTATGGGCTTGGATCACATACTTTTTTCATCCATCAGGGGATGGTCTGTTGTAGTACACTTTTGTTGATTTCCAGCCATACCTTGGGGATTATCCTTTTAAGTACTCAAAACTAATATTTCATAAATATCCTCAACCATATTCGTGCTTGAATTTTGATGGACATGAGGACGTGGCCAACTCAGAGAAGTCAAATATCCATGTTATAAGGCATCCATATTTTCAACATGAGGCATTATGCAGGGATTTGCAAAAACGAATAAATAAGCAACTTGTTTTGAACATGGAGAATGGTTATGTCTCCAGATCTATGTCTATCCCTTGTCTTGTGCCTATTTCTCTAAGAAATCATAAGGTCTTCTTTGGATAATTCATCTCCTCTCAGTGTTTAGAAAGTAGCAATCATGTAAGTGAGGAAGAAAATGAGCCATCTCCTATATGTGGTAGCCCTATTCAAAGATGCATGGATCAAGAGTGTGTTTGTTCTTTCCAACAGGATTGGCTCCCTCCTACCCACCTCCATAAGTCGATTTCTATGATTGATCACATGCTTATTTATGCTCATGATTATTATGTTCTTGACTTAACTTCGTTGTATCACATGATTAATAACAAGGGGAGATACCTTGATGAGATGAGAAGTTGGTTGCATTGGTCGTACGATTTTACCTGACATCTTTAAGATTTTGATTTATATGGAATTCATTCCCCAGGTAAGTAGGTAAGTCATCTGCATTTCATTTTCTTGATTTGTTTTACATATTTCTTTTATTTCATTTATGCATAGTTTTCGTGATGCAATTTCTTGAATCATTACATGTTAGTCATAATTTTTTGAAAAATGCAATTTTTTTTTAAGAAATCTTATAGTTGTTAATTTTGAATTTTTGAAGTTTGGTTATATGAATAAAGGGGTGAGTTTTCCACCCTACGATGCTCTAATATTTGTTTAAGTGTGTGTAGGCACATGTCATACCAGGAGATGTTGAGGTTCTCATACTCTATACGGTGAGAACATGTCCCCATGTAGGAGCTAGATGTTACCCCCCTAGCCTAGGGGTAACTAAGGAGATGATGTATCGTGGCCCATAGGTAGCAGACATGGAGTGCCAAGAGACAAATGACTGACATATCCCACATTGAGTAGACATATCCCCTCCTTTCCACCACACATTAGCACTCATCGTCAACAACATAGCAACATCCACCACACCAGCTTGGTCATCAGAAGACAATAGGTCTTGCTTGATGAGGCAACAAGTCCAGTCTCATGGTAAGTGTCATCTTAATATTTGAAGAATTTGAGCACGTTGCAAACAATCCTTTCTTGATTATGAAATGTTTTCCTGGAAATTATATCTTTTTTCCTTATTTCACCTTGGTGGTTGACATGGTATCCTAGTAAGTTGGTCACCCTATGGAAAAGGGCTGCTACTAGTGGGTCTCCTTGAAGGTTCATCGTACCATTCCTACTTATACTTACCACTTTCCACACTTCTTCCCTTATGTTTCCTCATATTTTGGTTTTTTGGGTTCATTGACCCCAAGAAGGGCTTGTACCTTATTTCATGGAAAGAAGGGGCTAAACGCACAGAAGTTTTTCAACTAGCACTATAAAAAACAAAATTCATAATCCATCCTTCTATATGCTTTCCCTAAAAGTCCTGAGAACCATGAATCATTTCTATATAAAAATAAATGACTTTTAAAAGAAAATAGATAAAAAAGTATCATACTTGATCAAGGAATGCATTGTGGTGTTCTTTAATTTACAATGCACATAGCACTCAATGTGTTCTAACTTCAAGTGGAATTGTGGTGCTCTTTTTCTTTCCATTGCACGTAGCACTCAATGTTCAGATTATAAAAAACAAAAGAAAGGCAAATAAAGAGCTTGGAAAAAATTTGCATTGCAAACGAAGGGATGCAACACACCCTCCACAAAGGAACCCATAAATAAGACAATATGAGCCCTTGATATGTCAAGAACCCCATGCCCAAGAGTACTTCCCCCAATCCACCTCATACTCACTACATGGCCTAGAGACGGTCTTCTTGGGAAACATTCCTTGACTTGGGGATTTCCCTACCCAATAGGGCACCATGACACCCCTCCCATACCTAAATTTGGCAAAGTTGATAAGGTCTTTGAGAATTTGTTTAATTTGAAAAGGGGGATTTAATGCACTTGTTCAGGTGGTTATTTTATTAAATGTGGCTTACTTGGCATGATTCATATGACTTGTGAACCCTTGGAGGGCGTATTTGTTTTTCTTTACAGGACCTTTCCTAGTGAAATTCATTCATGAAGGAACTAAGCCACTTGTACCTTCATAGGGGAATGAAAGCCCACTGGATGGGTATTGCGCCCCACACATTGGAGGCCTAGGATGATGAGCGTTTCACCTTGGATGATGTCCCTAGCACAAAAAATGGCCTAGAAGCATGAATACGAGATGAAGTCACCCTCATATTCCCAAACATCCCTCTTTTGAATCATAACGTCACACATTTAGGAGGTCGTTGGGTGTATTTTGTTTCACTTGGTAGTGTTGTGGACTTGAACCCCCACTCTTTTGCTTGATTTGGGGATGATGTGGCATCTTTACACCATGACTTCCTAGCCTTTGGAGGCTTCCTCTCACATATGCCACCTTGGAGAAGAGTTTTATGGGATTGCATGCCTTTATTTTTTTTATTTTGTAGTCTATGTGAGAGAAAAGAACAAATCGTGTAGTTAGTTAAGCATTCTAATTTTGGTTTTGACCTAAAATTAAGGATTTAATTGTAATGTGGACAAATTATGACTTGTGTTTTCCTCTATAAATAGAGGCAAGTCATTTTCATTTGAAACATAACTCATAAATACTAAAAATTCTCTTTGGAATGCAATTTCATTCCTCTTGGACAATTTCGACCTCTCTTTTTCTAGTGCAATGGATGCAAAGTCTTGTTTTTGGAGGATTTTTAAAGGCTAGCGATTTCTCTTGATGGTGTTTCTTCCATAATCGTTGGATGATTTTTGGTAGTAATGGTTTCTTGCATGCTTTATCTTGGATTTTGTGAGTAATTTATGCAATCTTTTGTTATATTGCTTGTTTAAATTCAAGAAATATATCTTAAACCCTAGGAGGAGTAAAAAGGCTTACACCCTCCACCAAGTTTATTATTCTTTGTTATTGAAGGGCTATAAGGCTTACCACAAGGAGTAATAGGGTTTACACCCTTGTTGCAAGGCTTAGATAAGGTCCATTTCTCTAAGACTACAAGGTTTTACACCCTTGTTGCAAGGCTTGGATAGGGTTCATTTCTCTAGGGAGTAAGAGGGTTACACACCTAGAATATTTTTAAACCCTAGTTCATCTTGATTTTTAGGCTAATCGATTTTGAAGGAGATATGTTTATTGGTTTCTATAAGGGTTTAAGTCTAAAAAATCATCTTCTCTTCTTTGTTGCTTTACCTAGTTTTCAAGAAAGAGACTCCATTCACCCAATAACAAGAAACTAATCACATTGTAGAACATAAAGTGTTGCATTGATAAATGTGAAAATTGAGGGATTGAAATTGATTAAGTTGGATTTGGATTCTACATGATTTAGGCTCTCTTCTACTTTAAGGGTGTCTTATTTTGTCAAGTAATTAGTTTGTTGTAATAAAATTTAAGCTACAACCATTAGGGTTGTAACAAACACTCTTTATCATACAATTCCTCTACTTTTCTACCAGTGAAATTTTCTTGTGAGTTGTGATAATTAATCTACTGATAAATGTATATTGCTTAGATAGTTTACTTGTTGATTTTAGTGGTCATAATTTTCTGTTGTATCAAAATATTGCTACAGCCATAGCGCTGTCATAAACATTGTTAATAACACTCTTTTACAACCCCCTTTGTCATCAAAATCTTGGTTTAAGCATTGGAATAATTTTTACTAGTTATAAGCCTTGTTGTCCAATATCATATGTTGATTTTGATGGTTTGATTTGCATATATTATAATTCTATTGTTGTTGATATATCATTGTTATATGATACAATTTTAGGACAACAAGACTTCTTTTTGTTTTCCCTCTTGTTCTTGGGCTTATTTCATCATATACTATCTTGGTTTGGTTGGTTTAACATTTGTTTTGCAGGTACTATTAGTTGGATGTCTTTCCTTAATCTATATCCATCCTCCATTAAGCTTCAAGAACCTTTAATTGTGACCTGTAGGGGTGTTCTTTCAGCTCCTTTCCTTTTCCCTTACAATTCCCTTGAGGTTACCTGAGAAGCCTCCCTAGTGTTGGATTTGTTCATCACTAAAACAAGGGGGGTATATATTAAGGTGATAGTTATAGGTGTCCCCAGTTGTGTCACACATTTTTTGTTTGGATTGGTATTTTCCCTAACTAAAAACCATGCAATAACCGTTTTGGCGTCATTTCTAGGGATGATTTTGTATCCTTTGTGAGCACAAAATGACATTTGACAAGATTTTCCCTCAAATCCTTTACCGCAAGCTTTCTTGGTGACTCCATTAATAATTTTGATGAACTTCATGTAAGTTTATCTAGCGATTCCATTGAATTTTTATTCAGATAATGGAATTATGGCACCATGGGACTTTCACAATGCTCAGGATGAGCCATTTCCCAGAACTTACTGTATCATGAGGACTCTTTTGCAAATGGAAGAGAAAAAAGTTGTTAATGAAGCCACTTAGCATCTGATGAATATTATAAAATGAATACCTCAATAATTTACTAAAGAACAATTTGGTGAAGAACCTCTTACTGAAAGGAAATCCCTTGTAGATGAAGAAATGATTGAAGAACATATCTATGAATAAAGTTGCTAAGAAGATCCCAATGAAGTTTCTCATGGTGAAGACCCATATGAAACATTTGGAAGATAATTTTTTCCAACCTTGTGAAGAAGTAATAAACTCCAATGATAGAAGTGAATTTATGAAGCAACTTTCAGATATAGTTGACAATCATATTGATGATTTCATATGTGTTCGGGAGCGTGGATGCAATATTAGTTGTTTTAGTTTTGATAAAGATCCCATCTATGACATTGAGGGAAACTTCAAGATAAAGAATGTAGAGATATTTCCTTTGGAAGATTTATTTTCATATGTGGACGACCTAGATACTTGGAAACCTGATGATGATATGATCAAAAAAGTTTTTCATGCACCAGGGGATGGTCCATTGCAGTACACTTATGTTGATTTCTAGCCATAGCTTGGGGATTATCCTTTTGAGAACTCATAACTATTATTTCATAAAGATCCTAAATTATCTTTGTGCTTGAATTTTGATGGACATGAGGACATGGCCATCTCAGAGAAGTCAGAGATCCATGTTATAAGGTACCCATATTTTCAACATGGGGAAATATGTATGGATTTGCAAAAATGTATAAAGAAGCAACATGTTTTGAATATGGAGAAGGGTTATGTCTCCAAATCTATTTTTTTCCCTTGTCTTATGCCTAATTTTCTGAGAAATTATAAGGTCTTCTTTGGATATTTCATCTCCTGTCAGTCTTCAGAAAGTAACGATCATGTAAGTGAGGAAGAAAATGATCCATCACCTATATGTGGTAGCCCTATTCAAAGATGGATGGATCAAGCTCACGGTTGTTCTTTCTAGCAAGATTGTCTTGCTCCCACCCACCTCCATGAGTTGCTTTCTATGATTGATCACATGATTATTTATGATCTTGATTATTGTTTCCTTGACTTATATTTGTTGTATAAAATGATTAATAAGAAGAGGATATACCTTGATTAGATGAGCATTTGGTTGCATTGGTTGTGCGATTTCACTTGGCATCTTTAGGATTTTCATTTCTACTAGTTTTGGGCCCTAGGTAAGTAGACAAGTCATTTGCATTTCTACATTGCATTTTCTTGATTTTATTTACATATCGCTTGTCTTGCATTTATGCATAGTTTTTGTGATGCATTTTCTTGAATCATTACATGTTAGTCAAAATTTTTTGAAAAATGCAAAAAAAATCTTTTAAGAAATCTTGTAGTTGTCAATTTTGAATTTTTGAAGTTTTTCTTATATGAATAAAGGGGTGAGTTCACCACCATTCGATTTTCTAACGTTTGTTTAAGTGTGTGTAGGAACATGTCATACTAGGATATGTTGAGGTCCTCATGCGCTCTATGATGAGCACATGTCCCCATGTAGGAGCCAAATGTAACCCCCCAGCCTAGGGGTAACTAAGTAGATGATGTCTCGAGGCCCGCGGGTACAATACATGGATTGTTGAGAGACATATGACTGACAGAGCCCACATTGAGTAGATAGAGACCCTCCTCTCCACCATGCATCATCACTCATTGTCAACAACATAGTAGGTAGCAGACATGTAGTGTCGAGAGCCAGATGATTGACAAAGCCCACAATGAGCAGATATATCCTCTTTTCTCCACCACACATCACCACTCATCGTCAGCATCATAGCACCATCCACCACACTAGCTTGTCACACAAAATACAACAGGTCTTGCTTCACGAGTTAACAATTCTACTCTCATGGTAAGTTTCATCTTAATATTTGAAGCATTTGTACATGTTGCACAAAGTCATTTCCTGATCATGTAACATTTGCTTGGAAATTATATATTTTTCCTTATTTCACCTTGGTGGTTGGCATGGTATCCTAGTAAGTTGGACACCCTCTGGAAAATGGATACTACTGGGGGTCTCCTTTAAGGGTCATCGTACCTTTCCCACTCATACTTACCACTTTCCACACTTCTTCCCTTCTCTTTCCTCATCTTTTGGTTTTTTGGATTCATTGACCCCAAGAAGAGATTGTACCTCATTTCATGGGGAGAACAGGATAAAGGCCTAGAGGTGTTGCAGCTAGCACTGTAAAAATAAAAATCCATCATTCATCCTTCTATATGCTCACCCTAAAATTCATGAGAACCATGAATAATTTCTCTATAAAAATAAAGTAAATTTAAAAGAAAATAGATAAAAAAAAGTGTCATGCTTGATGGGGGAATGCATTGCTGTGTTCTTTAATTTTCATTGCACATATCACTCAATGTGTTCTAACTTCAAGTGGCATTGTGGTGGTATTTTTCTTTCCATTGCACATAGCACTCAATGTTCAGATTATAAAAAACAAAAGAAAGACAAATAAAAGGCTTGGAAAAAAGTTGCATTGCAAACAAAGGGATGCAATGCACCCTCCACAAAGTCACCCATAAATGAGACAATATGAGCTCTTGATATGTTAAGAACCTAATGCCCAAGAGTACTTCCCCCAATCTAGCTCATACACACTACATGGCCTAGAGAGGGTCTTCTTGGGAAACATTCCTTGACTTGGGGATTGTCCTACCGGCCAATAGGACACCACGATACCCATAACATACCTAAATTTGGAAAAATTTATAAGGTCTTTGAGCATTTGTTTAATTTGAAAAGGGGGATTTAATGCACTTGTTCGGGTGGATATTTTATTAAATGTGGCTTACTTGGCATGATTTATATGACTTGTAGACCCTTGGAGGGCATATTTGTTTGTCTTTACATGACCTTTCTAGGTGAAATTCATTCATGAAGGAACTAAGCCACTTGGACCTTCATAGGGGCATGAAATCCCATTGGATGGATACTGCACCCCACACATTGGAGGCCTAGGATGATGAGCATTTAACCTTGGATGACGTCCCTTGCACATGAAAATGGCCTAGAATCATGAAGAAGAGATGATGTCACCCTACTATGCCCAAAGTTCCTTCTTTTGAAGCATAATGTCAGACATTTAGGAGGTCGTTGGGTGTATTTTGTGCACTTGGTGGTGTTGTGGGCTTGAACCCCTGCTCTTTTGGTTGATTTGGGGATGACGTGGCACCTTTACACCAATACGTCCTAGAATTTGGAGGCTTACTCTCACACATGCCACCATGGAGAAGAAATTTATGGGCTTGCATGCCTTTATTTTTCTATTTTGTATCCTATGTGGGAAAAAAGAACAAATCGTTTAGTTAGTTAAGCATTCTAATTTTGGTTTCGACCTAAAATTAAGGATTTAATTGTAATGTGGATAAATTATGACTTTGCTTTTCCTCTATAAATAGAGGAAAATCATTTTCATTTGAAACATAAATCATCACTACTAAAAATACTCTTTGGACTGGAATTGCGACCCTCGTGGACAATTTCAGCCTCTCGTTTTCTAGTGCAATGAATGTAAAGTCTTGTTTCTGGAGTTTTTTTAAAGGCTAGCAATTTATCTTGATGGTATTTTTTGGCAAATCATTGGATTATTTTTGGTAGTAAGGGTTTATTGCATGCTATCTCTTGGATTTGGTGAGTAAGTATTGCAATATTTTGTTATATTTCTTGTTCAAATTCGAGAAATATATCTTAAATCCTAGGAAGAGTAAAAAGGCTTACACCCTCCACCAAAGTTTATTATTCTTTTGTATTGAAGGGATATAAGGATTTATGAAAGGAGTAATAGGGTTTAAACCCTTGTTATAAGGCTTGGCTAGGGTTCATTTCTCTAGGGAGTAAGAGGGTTTACACCACTAGAAGATTTTTAAACCCTAGTTCATCTTGATTTTTAGGCTAAACGATTTAGAAGGAGATAGGTTTCTTGGGTTTTATAAGGGTTTATCTCTCAAAGAATTATCTTATCTTATTTATTGCTTAACCTAGTTTTCAATCGAGAGACTCCATTCACCCAATAACAAGGCACTAATCACACTGGAGAACATAAATTGTTGCATTGATAAACATGAAAACTGAGGGATTGAAATTGATTAAGTTGGATTTGGATTCTACATGCTTTAGACTCTCTTATACTTCAAGGGCATCTTCATTTTCCAATTAATTAGTCTGATGTAATAAACTTTAAGCTACAACCATTAGCGCTGCAACAAACACTCTTTCTCATACAATTCCTCTACTTTTCTACCATTGAAATTTGCTTGTGAGTTGTGATAATTAATCTATTGTAAAGGGATATTTCTTGGCTAGTTTGCTTGTTGATTTTAGTGGTTAGAATTTGATGTTGTAGAAAATTCTTGATATATCCATAGGGATGTCATAAAAATTGTTAGTAACACTCTTTTACAACCCTCTTTTGTCATCAAAATCTTGGTTTAAGCATTGGAATTGTTTTTACTAGTTATAAGCCATGTTGTCCAATATCATATGCTGATTTTGATGGTTTGATTTGCAGCTATTATAATTCTATTGTTTCTGATATATCATTGTTATATGCTGTAATTTTTGTATAGGAAGACTTATTGTTGTTTTCCCTCTTGTTTTGGGGCTTATTTCATCATATATTGTCTTGGTTTAGGTTTTTTAACATTTGTTTTGCAGGTATTATCAGTTGGTGGCCTTTCCTCGACCTATATTCATTCTCCATTAAGATTCAAGAACCTTTAATCGTGACCTATAGGGGTGTTTCTTTAGCTCCTTTCATTTTCCCTTACAATCCCCTCCGGGTCACCCAAAAAGTCTCCCTGGTGTTGGATTTTTCCATCACTAAAATGAGGGGGATATCTATTGAGGTGACAATGATAGGTGTCCCCATTTGTGTCACACATTTTTTTGTTTGAGTTGGGATTTTCCCTAACTACAAATCGTGCAATAACAATTCCAACAATTTTTAAAGTATAATAAGAATTTACAAACTTACCTTTCAATTTGGTGATAATCTTCTCCCAATTCTAGACCTTTTCTTTGCCTCTTAATTTTTATGTCCCTCTTTAGTTGCTACCACCAATCATATGCATAGCTCCTCAATCTTCCACATACAATTTTCACTCTCTAGGGATCTTTAAACTCATTGCACTCAAACTATTTATACATTCCTTCTATCCACTCAATCAACCGATTGAGCTCAACAACTTTCTCTAGTTTCTAAAACTTAGGGGCCCCTCCTGAATTTTCAATACAAGTTTCAATTATTTTTTTATGGTCAGTGCACTCTATTTTACTTAGAGATGAAAATAAATATGGTTATATTTTCATGGCGTAACTGATTATTGTGTTTTTATGAGTATCTTGTGAATGACATCAATTCTATGTTTTTGAAAGAATCCCTTTGTTGCATTTGGTATTCATCTTTTGATCTTTAATAAAGGAAGACTCTTGAGTTTACTCCAAAAAAACATGCTCCATCCATCCTTGCTCTTATACTATGATAGATCCCTAGACTCTTTTTTGTTGATATTTTCAAAGCTATCACACTCAATATGAAAACACCTTTCTTTATCGGATTGCGTTGTGGTGAACATATTTGAAGTTTCATTTTTTATTGTCTTGTGAGCATTGCCTCTTATCATCGTTGATTTGAACCCTACAAAGCATTGCGCACCTTCGAAAAGTTTCATGTTTTGTTTGAATGAAACTTTGCACAATATCTATAAAGTTCCCCTTTATGTGATGATTGCACATTTTTTCAAATTTTTGACTTATGTGTTAGTATATCATTTTTTTAGCTTGGATTCATCTTTATGATGATATTCATTTTTTAGCTTGGCTTCATTTTTTTAGCTTGGCTTGATGATATTCATTACACAACTAAAAATGTTGTTTTGTGTGACCTTGTGGTCATATCACAAAGTTTAGAAAGTCTATATTTTCGACTCGTGTGCCATTATGCATCCTTTAGAAGGTCAAATTTTGTTTGAAATTCGATCATATCACAATATTTCAAAACTTTTCTCTTGCCTAAGTTTGTGATTGAGTTCGATGTTGCACAACTTTCCCAAATATTATATTCATGAAAATTGTGATATCATTTGTTCATTTGTGCCTTGCCAACCCATCATACAATGGGGAAAAGTCTATTGTTACCAATGATGTCATCACGTTGCATGGGTTCAAAAATTCTATATTGTAATCGTTTTGAAAAGATTCATAGCCATAAGAAAAAGAAATTGAGAGAGCTACCGTTGCATATGATCACACAAAGAATTGAATTGTATTACACAAATTAAAATGATATACAACACACTTAAATAAGTGTTGTCAGATCCAACTTATACTATTCTTGGAGAGAGAGGTTGAGAGAATCTCTCAACATCCTCCAACAACCCAAACTAATCCCCAAAATTTAGTAAATTGCATTAATGTGGGAATTATCTCTAACACCCCCCTTTAATGCTTACATTAAAAATCTTACAATAATGAAATCACAATTACACGACATAAAATACTTTAACTTTATCTAGAATGGTATTCATCAGTGCCTATACCCACTCTGATGCCTCCAAAATGTGATCTTTCTCTTCCTCATCTTCGAGCTTACCATTCAACTCACTTAAAATATACATGCTTCAGACCATCATTAATGAACTTGTACAATGGAAAATATTGACAAACTCGACTCACTAGGGCTTCCACGAGAAAAGTTGTGAAGTATGAATCATCCTATGGACATACCTCTATCTGTCAGATATTTTGCTTTCGACTATTTGTCAGTTTCTAGAAAGGCATTCTAGGTACGGAATGTCCTTAGAATTCGATCATACAAAATGATCTCATAAGAATCGTTGTTCTTGAAACTGGGGCTGCCAATTTATATCAAGTAACAATAATTATTTTACATAAACATATATATAAAAAAATTAAACATTAACACACATACATAAAAAAAATTAAGCACACCACCCCTTTCCATTTTCTAGAATAGTTTGAGAGATAAATCTGGTGGTTCTTCATCACTCTCTGATTTTGATAAGTCATCCAAGTTGGCAATGTTTGCAGTTTCTTTGCCATTCAGAAGATCCCTAGCACGAGTTCTACAATTCCATGCTATATGTCCAATCTTGTGACAGTAGAAACATTCTGTTGAACCCTTGATTCTTCTCATCTTACCTTTTGAAAATAGTGCAATTTCATGTTGACCACCTACATATGAGTCTTCAGAATATGTCCTTTTTTCTTCAGCTAACAATGATGCTACCATTCCTTCCAATGATTGTGAGGGTAATTGACCTAATGTGAATACAACATTGCTATATTTATAATATAGTATATTCAATAGAATTTCCTTAGCATCTTCTGGATCTACTTCAGTACATGTGTCAACTAATTGATTAAAGAGAGACATTAACTCGTTTATATGAGTAGAGAGATGGGTCTCATCATGCATTTTGAGGATAAAAATTTGTATCTTTAAAGAAAACTTTGCATTCATTTCCTTTTCCCCAAATAATTTACTTAATTTCTCCTTGTTAGCACTAGAAGTCACCCTCAGAATGCATAGAAGGTAATCCCAGTACCCATCAGTTTATACAGTAAATGTAAATGAGTTTTAGGTGATGAAATGGAGAGTACTCAATGATAATAACATTCTAACTCAGAAATATGGACTAGCATGCATAAGCAATTGAGGTCTGGAATCAACTTCAGGTAGTAAGTTGGAGTAAGGGTGAATAGAGGGAAGAATTTGGTGAGGATAGTGTAGAGGGATGTTGTGGAAATTAGGTCTTCCAGCAGCCTAAGGAGGAAAAAATTAAACGCAAGATCCTCTTGAATTCAAATCTCAAAGAAACTAAAGGAAATTATAATAGCACTATAATCAAACATTCATCACAATATAGTTACAACAATTCATGTGAATCAGTCATTCATGAACTCTCTCAGTATCAAAGGAAAATAAGATGGGGTAAGAAAATTGACTTAGATTAACCAAGATGTCTCAAAAAACAAATACATAACCAGAGAACCAGTGTTCTTCATAAAAATAGTACAATAGCCAGGAGCCTAGATCAACCATTCCACCTTAACAAAATATCAAAACTGCCTATAAATACCCAGCAATGCTGCAACCACCAAGAGTGTGATCGGACCACTACCTTCAAAGCCATCAGTCGATGCCTTCTCTGTCATATTGTGCAGGTTTTCTCATGTCAGATGCGAGCCATGCGCAGTTATGTTCTTTATAGGAAAAATTTCCCATAAGGAAGCTTCGGATCGTCAACATGCCTTCATGGCTGAGCTCTGCAACATTTTCCATTTATGGGGTGAGACAAGGTCTCAACTGTCGCCCCCAATATTCAATAACTACCTTCATTGGGAACAGGACATGGCTTGACACTCATGAATTTTTCCAGGCGGTTCCATATGAATTTTTCAAGTTAATCATGACATCTCGAGGCCAAGTAGATCTTCTTCTGTGACCAATATAGATGCTTTTGGTATTTGACGTAGCTCCTCTCCATTGCTCCATATTCAATGTGACCTAGGGACATGACCCTACACAATTGCGCGATTGTAGGCATGACCAAGGGTGGGTTGAGATCAAACCACTTTTTTCCCCACAATTCACCATGAACCGCCACACGCCCCTTTACAAAAACCACAGTTCCAACTGCAGCCCGCCCTTGAAATTTTAAAACGTGCACACCTTTTGACCCTGCAATGGAGCATGACCATTGATCTTGTGATATGAGATGAGGCTTCCTAATTAATGACCTATCTCTTGTGCTTTAGATCGATGGATCAAATCTTCCCTCTTCGAATCAATGACTAAGATATGCTTCACGAATCGACCTTCAGGAATTTCAATTATCAAACCACATTTGCCTCTAAGAAAAACGTCCAGAGCTGAGGATCTGATGACGCGTGGAATTCTGGATTTGGACAGCTGAGATCCACTTCAGGTCTCTAGGACTTTGGGAAAATCAAAATTCAAATCTGTCTTACTTCTCCATGCACTTTTACCCGGAGCGGTGGATCTGATGACATGTGCCTCTGGTTGATCAATGGCTCAGATGCATTTTGGGCCTTCGGGATTTTGACCCTTCGATATTTCTAATCACTTCTCATTTCAAATCTTCCGAAGCTCATTTCCTCGAAGGCTTGGATCAAATTCCACCTCTCCCCTTTAAGATCAATGATTAGTATTCACTTCGGGGCCTTTTGTTCTGGCGCTATACTTCGCACAAATTTTCACTCCCGAATGTTCATGAGCCACTGATCTAGACTGTTCCCGGAATATTTTCCACTGAAAGATTAAAACGGTCTTTTACTTATGCTTCAATATTGAAAGAGACTATTTAATAAAGTTGCACTTTGTGTTCATCTCTGGGACCTGCACAATCAAGGATTTGGACGACTGACTGTGAGCTGAGAAAATAGGGAGACCAGGGCCCACAAATGAACAAGGGAAAACAAACAATGATTTTATCATCCGAAGGGGGAAAAACTTCAAGACTCAGCCTACGAAAAGGATAGAGACAGGGAAAAACTACAGACTTAGGTAGAAACCACAAACCCACAGGACTCTGACAAGTTTATGTGATAACATTTGGCTCCACAGGGGATGGCATGCTCCCTGCGAGCTGCCAAGAACAAGTAGTTCTAGTGCCTTAGTTGTTGGGTTATGGAGTCGAGCTCAAAACGTCTCACTGAAGGCTAACATGTACATTATTCTACTTAGAAAAAGGAAAACAAAAACGCATGCTCCAAAAAGAGCTTATTTATGTACAATACTAGACTAATGATTTTTTACACAATGCTAGGTGAAAGCAAACTTCCACCATAGCCATTCAAGTAACTTCCTAACTGGAATCTATTTTACTTTGTCAGTGATCGATAGTAGATGATACAACCGTGGCAACAAAATGATCACATCCTTCAGCTTTCCTCCAGATGGAAATGGTGGGATAAGACTTGGAGGATTCAAATCATGAAGGAAAAGAAAATCCATGTATTCCCCTATAGTCTCATAGAATGAGTGACAAAATCCACTGGGTTGGTGGTAGAAAACATGCTATGTCCTACAGTTGTTCACACACGGCTGAATGTCTCTGGCAAGCGTAGGTGAGTGAATGGTTGTCCTACGAGAAGGTGTGCTAGATTGACCAGGGAAGTTCGTTGGATTGGCACAGAAGTAATGAATCTACCCACCTTTGATGGCTTAAATCATTTAGAAAATTTATTACTGGAATTTGAAGAAATTGTACCAGTACAACAGAGGTTGTTGACACTGGATGAGGCCTTGAAATCAACACCAACAAGATGGTGGGGAACACACAAACAAAACATCATGGATTGGGTGCAATGTCACACTTTGATGATAGTGCAATTTTCAGAACAAGTAGAAGGGTGTGAGGTTAGATACACAGGTCATAGTTGTCTGAAGGACCATGTGCAAAGTTGTGAGGAAGCCTGTAGTATCATTCCTCAAGAGTAGCGGGTGCACAAGTTCATTAACACTTTGGACACAACCCCTATCAATTGGTATCTTCAAGAAGAACTGTGTCTCACCACTGTAGATTGGCACGGTATGAATCAGAACTTTGTAGCTACATTTTTATTTGAAATTCAGTACCCTACACTCGATCAAGATTTACAAGTTGTAAGATAGAGGATGTTAGATGAGGCACCTACCCACCCTGTTGAGCAAGAAGAGGATGTTAACAATATCTATGCAAGGTTGTTACAATATCAATGCTGATGAAGACGATGATCCTAAGAATGTGAACATCGTAGAAACAGAAGGACAGAGAGACATAGAAGAACCATGAGTCGAACTACCTTTTATTGGACAACCAATCAAAATCAAGAAAGTTAACATTGGAATAGAGAAAGCACCTAAGCTCGCAAACGTTGGAGATGATTGGGATGATGCCACTATTGACAAGATCACCGAATTACTGCATGAATATTACAACTTGTTTCCAACCAAGTTCAATGATATGAAGGCAATTAAAGGGCCCATGGGAGAGATGAATATCCCCTTGAAACCAGATGCAAGGCTAGTCAAGCAGAGACCCTACAGATTGAATCCCAAATATAAGAAGAAATTCAAGATTGAGCTAGACAAAATGTTGGAAGAAGGAATCATAGAACCTGTTGAAGAGTCAGAATGGATTAGCCCTATGGCGGTTCAAGATAAGAAAACAAGAGATATCAAAATTTGTGTAGACTTGAGGAAACTAAATGATTCATGCTTACATGATCCATTCCCTACACCATTTACTGACGAAGTGTTAGATAATGTAGGAGGACAGGAAGTTTAGTCCTTCACAGATGGATTTTCAGGTTATCACCAGATCAGGATTGCCAAGGAAGATCACCATAAGACCACCTTTGCAACAAAATGGGGATCCTACTAGTACACAGTGATGCCTTTTGGATTGAATAATGCACCAACCATCTTTTCTAGAGTGGTGGTCGAAGCATTCAAGGATTTTTTACATAAATTTTTGGAAGCATATTTTGATGATTGGATTGTTTTTAGATTATTGCAAAATCATATTGAATGTTTAAGACTAATGTTGGATAAGTGCAGGCAATGTCAGATTTCCCTAAACTTGAAGACGTGTATCTTCTTTTCACCCTTTGGCGTGTTGTTAGGCCATATTGTGTGTAAACAGGGGTTACTGGTAGATCCATCTAAGATTTCCATTATTATTGATCTACCCCCTCCTACTTGAGTTAGACAGCTACGTACTGCATTGGGACATACTCGATACTACAGAAAGTTCATTAAGGGCTATGCATAGATTACAAAACCCATGGAGAAGCTTTTTAATAAATATTGTTAGTTTCAATGGACAGAAGAATGCCAACAGAGCTTCGACACACTGAAATAGAAAATGGTTACTGCACCTATTCTGGTTTTCCCGAATTGGAGTAAGGAATTTCATGTGCATGTCGATGCATCCTCTATTGCATTGGGAGCAGTGCTAGCACAACCAGGAGCAGGAGATATTGAACATTTGTTAGCCTTCACTAGCAGGAAGCTCTCAATAGCTAAGATAAATTACACTACTACCGAGAGAGAAGGTTTATCCATGGTGTATGCGCTGCAGAAGTTTCGTCAGCACTTGTTGGGAGAAAACTTTAAGATGTTCATTGATCACTCTACGTTGAAATACCTAGTCAAAAAGCCAGTGTTGGGGGGAAGAATATGCATTTGGCTACTGCTATTCCAAGAATATGATTTCGAGATCATGGTCAAGCCAAGAAGAATGAACAAGGGACCTGATCACTTATCCAGATTAGATCATGGAGAAGAACCTAAAATTTTGGAGGATACCCTACCGGATGCACAGTTGATGGCCATTGGAAAGGTTGATGATCACTTCACCGAGATAGTTCAGTTCCTATCTATAGGGATGGAACCTCGTGAATATAAAATTATTCAGAAGAAACAAATGGTAGTTCACGCTGTGGATTTTTCATTTATAGCTGGAGTCCTATATAATATGGGACCTAATGAGATCTTGAGGAGATGCGCTATGGAGGCAGAGAGACCATTGATTATGGCAGAAGCACATGAAGGCATCATAGGAGGACGCTATGAAGGAAAATCAACAACATAGAAGGTTCTTAGAGCTGGCCTCTGGTGGTCCACTTTACACAAAGATGTGAAGGATTACTACAATGCCTGTGATGTATGCCAACGGGTTTGGAAACCTTCCAGAAGGGATGAGATGCCTTTAGCACCATAACTAACCTTACAAGCATTTGAGAAATGGACCATTGATTTTCTGGGACCTATAAACCCACCAGGAAAGCGCACAGGAGTAAGATGCATAATCACTGTGACAAAATATTTGACCGGATGGGCAGAAGAAAGAGTAGTTAAAGACTGTAGTGCAACTACAACTGTACAGTTCATATTTGATGATATAATAACCAGGTTTGGATGCCTAAAGATCCTCGTGAGTGATCAAGGCACACATTTTATTAATAATACTATTGAAGCCTTGACTCAGGAATTTGCAGTTCATCATCAAAAGAGCACTCCATACCATCCACAAGTGAATGGTACAGTCAAATCTTTCAATAAAATCTTGGAGACAGTGCTGACAAAGATTTGCAGTGTAAATAGGGATGATTGGGATTTGAGAGTACTAGCAGTAGTATGGACCTATAGAACTACTTTCAAGAAGATGACAATGCATATTCCCTTTAAGTTGGCCTATGGTCTAGAAGCAGTTGTACCTATGGAATACTTCGTTCCTAGTCTAAGAATTGCATCCTTTATAGATATGGATGACACTAGTGCTGCTCAAGAGAGGCTCGCACAGTTGGTCGAATTGGAGGAAGACAATTTATTGTAGGATTTCATCAACAGGTACAAAATGAACGATAAAAAGCCTATCACGACAGACACATCAAGAAGAAGGACTTTAATCAAGGGGATTTGGTATTGATATATGACAACATGTTCATGAAGCATTCAAGGAATTTCAGGACACATTGTCTTGGGCCATATGAGGTTGCCTATGTCACGGAAGGAGGAGCTGCGCAGTTGAAGACTTTGAATGGATAATGGAAGGAAGGTTTGGTGAATGGGAGCCGATTGAAATTGTACTATGACAACCAATTGCCTCACAACTCTCAGTAAAAGAAGAAGGAGAAGGTTCTAGGTACTAGGTACAGTTGAAATTGGGTACCAGACACATGAAATACAGTCTGCACATAGTGGGGAAGGATAGAGAAGAAATCACGGGCTTCTCCATGCAGCCTGAAGTCAAAGAAAAACAGAAGTTCAGACCTACAGGGCCTCGGGACGAGTCACTTGTGAGTGTTGGGGGCCTGTTGGCCCTGGGGAATGGATTAATAAAGAAAGCGAAGAAAAAGGAAAAGAAAAGATGAAGTGTGAACTGCGCAGAAGGCACATTGACTAAGAATGGGTCGAAGTGGCCAAAGGAGCAGAAAAGAAGGAGTGAAGTAAGGGAAAATAGGTCATTGGAAGAGAAGATCAAGGAGAAAAAATCAAAAAGGAAGATGGATCGTGGAAAACTTAGCAAGCAGAAAAATCCACCAATGGAATCTTTAGAGAACCTCGTGGGAAAGAGGGAAAGATAGGCTGGAGAAGCCCAGAAAATGCAAGTCAAGTTGACCTAGGGTTTTTTTCAATTTGGGTTTGGACACCTAGGTTTCAGACTAAGGTTGTCAAAGAGTTATTGTAATGTATAAATAAAGGTCTAAAGGAGTTGGGATGGGTTGGTGCTAAGTTGGTTGAGAGTTCATTGTTATTGTGTGATTGAGTGATTACTATTGTGTGATAGAGAAGTGTTTCCTGTTAGAGCACTCTGGTATTGTAAGATATTCAGTTGGGTGCCAAGATCAACCCTGTAGCTGGGTGCACAGGGAGGGGAGAGAAGAAGAGAAAGAGAGAGAGATCTGCAAGCTAAGAGTGCAGATAGAACTGTATGTTTTCATATAATATCAAGAAACATAGTTATGTGGATGTATCCCTAGGGAGAGGATGAACCACATATATTTTGTGTCTCTATGATTGATATTGTGTTCTTTTACCTTCACGCGGGTCAAGTTGACCTAGGGTTTTAGACACCTATGGTTTTTTTCAATTAGGGTTTGGACACCTAGGTTTCGACCTATGGTTGTCGAAGAGTTATTGTAATGTATAAATAAAGGTCTAAAGGAGATGGGATAGGTTGGTGCTAAGTTGGTTGAGAGTTCATCGTTAATGTGTGATTGAGTGATTACTATTGTGTGAGAGCACTCTGGTATTGTAATATCTTCAGCTGGGTGCGAAGATCAACCCTACAGCTGGGTGCATAGGGAGAGGAGAGAAGAAGAGAAAGAGAGAGATATCTGCAAGCTAAGAGCGCATATAGAACTATATGTTTTCATATAATATCAAGAAATGTAGTTCTGTGGACGTAGCCGTAGGGAGAGGGTGAACCACATATATTTTGTGTCTCTATGGTCGATACTGTGTTATTTTTCCTTCTGTCATTCTGTTATTGCATTATTAGGCTAGATCTGGAATATAACTATGCGAAGTAGGTTTATGCTTGGTAAGAATAACTAGGTTGTTGTGTGTTGTTGCCTTGGATCCACTTACATTTCCTCTGGTTGTAGAAACATGTGTCTTACAACCCCCTATTTCTACTTCGGGTGAGACTCCATCTACTTCACAGGTGTTGCCGAAAGGGCCAATAGTTAGGGCTTGTTGATGCGTTGTTAGAGCTGAACCCTGGGTCTGCCCCTGTGCTAACATATCTCTCATTGATGCAAGAGTTCATGAAACTCACGGAGATGCTCTGCAGGGTTGTCCTCTTTACGCTCTTTAAATATGGGGAAAAAATCACTCCATTCATCCATAGTAGTAACAACATTAGGAAAACCAGGAACAACAAAAAAATTGAAGGGAGAAAACCTTCGAGCCAAGATTTTTTCCATTTCAAAACAGTGAAGTCACCACTGGATCCTTTAATAATGGAGTTTCTAGGTGAATGATATGCATTCTGAATGTGTTTGGTCTTTTTTCACCATTAGAGACCAGATCTGATTGTTGTCAATCTCCCAGGGATCTTTCAAGCTGAGAAAGCAGCTGCTAAAAGCCTTCTCGAGAAAAATTCTCTCGGTCAGCTTTGGGTGTGCTAGGGGCAACCACAATTGAAAAATTGGAGTCGGCACAGTGGAGTCTCCAGGTGAAAGTGCAATATTCAATGGTTATGATCTCTGATGCACCTTCATAATCAGAAGCTCTTTGTCGTTCTATCCCAGGGAAATGTCTTCAATTCGTTCCCCAACAATGGTGCCAGAAATGTTATCACTAGAAGTCACCCTCAGATTGCATAGAAGGTAAGCCCAGTACCCATCAGTTTATATAGTAAATGTAAATGATTTTTAGGTGATCAAATGGAGAGGACTCAATCATAATAACGTTCTAACTCAAAAATATGGACTAGCATGCATAAGCAATTGAGGTCTGGAGTCAACTTCAGTCAGTAAGTTGGAGTAAGGGTGAATAAAGGGAAGACTTTGGTGAGGAGAGTGTAGAAGTCTGGTGTGGACATCATGTCTTCCAACGACTTAAGGAGGAAAAACTTAAATGCAAGATCCTCTTGAATTCAAATCTCAAAGAAACTGAAGGAAATTATAACAACACTATAATCAAACATTCATCACAATACAGTTACAACAATTCATGTGAATCAGTCATTAATGAACTCACTCAGTATCAGAGGAAAATAAGATGGGGTAAGAAAACTAACTTATATTAACCAAGATGTCTCAAAAAACAAATACATAACCAGAGAAACAATGTTCTTCATAAAAATATTACAATAGTTGGGAGCCTAGCTCAACCATTCCACCTTAACAAAATATCAAAACTGTCTATAAATACCCAACAATGCTGCAACCACCAGGAGTTTGATTGGACCACTACCTTCAAATCCTTCAGTCAGAAGATTGTATAGGTTTTCTCATGTCAGATGCAAGCCAGACGCATTTATGTGATTTACAGGAAAAATTGCCCATAAGGAAGCTTCAGTTCGCTAGCGTGCCTTTATGGCTGCGCTCTACAATGATTTTCATTTATGGGGTGAGACAAGGTCTCAAATGCCACCCCCAATATTCAATAACTACCTTCATTGGGATTAGGACAGGGCCTAACACTCATGAATGTTTTCAAGTGGTGCCATACGAATTTTGTGAGTCAATCCCAACGTCTCGAGGCCAAGCAGATATTCTTCTGTGACCAATACAGACGCTTTCGGTCTTTGATGCAGCTCCTCTCCATCACTCCATATTCAATGTGACCTAGCGCCATGACCCTATGCAATTGCACGATTGCGGGCGTGACCATGGGTGGTTTGAAAGAAAACCAATTTTGTCCCTGCAATTCACCGTGAACTGCCATGCATCCCTTTCCAAAAACCACGGTTCTGACTGAGGCCCACCCTTGAAATTTTAAAACGTGCGCACCTTTCGACCTCGCAATGGAGCGTGACCATTGATATTATGATCTAAGATGAGGTTTCTTGATCAACGACCCAGCTCTGGCGCTTTAGATCGACAGATCAAATCTTCCCTCTTCGAATCAACGACTAAGATCTGCTTCGCGAATCGACCTTTGGGAATTTCAATTCTCAAACCACATTTCCCTCTAAGAAAAACCTTTGGAGCTGAAGATATGATGACATGCGACATTCTGGATTTGGACGACTGAGATCCACTTAGGGTCTCTGGGACTTTGGGAAAATCAAAACTCAAATATGGCTTACTTCTCCATGTGCTTTTACCTAGAGATCTGGATCTGATGACACATGGCTCTGGCTAATCAACGACTTAGATCCATTTTGGGCCTTTGGGACTTCAGCCCTTCGGGATTTCTAAGAAATTCTCATTTCAAATCTCCCGAAGCTCATTTCCCCAAAGGCTTGGATCAACTGCCACTTGTCCCCTTTAATATCAACGACTCGTATTCACTTTGGGGCCTTTTGTTCTAGTGCTATACTTCACACAAGTTTGCATTCTTGAACGTCTGTGAGCCATTGATCTGGACTGTTCCCAGAATCTTCACCGCTAAAAGATTAAAACTGTCTCTTGCATATGCTTCAATATCGAAGCAGACTGTTTAGGAAAGCTGTGATTTGTGTTCATGGCTGTGACCTGCACGATCAAGGATTTGGACGACTGGAGGCGAGTTGAGAAAATAGGGAGACCAAGGTGCACAAACGAACAAGGGAAAACAAAAAATAATTTTATCGACCGAAGGGGGAAAAACTTAAAGACTCAGCCTGCGAAAAGGATAGAGACAGGGAAAAACTACAGACTTGGATAGAAACCACAAACCCATAGGATTCTGACAAGTTCATGTGATAACACTCCCAATTTTCATTAGATGGTTTTTCTAAATCAATCAAATAAAATTGTGTGTCTGAAAGAGCCAAACCAATAATAGCTTTAGTCTTTTCTTCCTTATTTTCCCATTCAACCAGAAGTATGGGATCACTAGGATCTTATTCAATGCCTTTCACTATTCTCCACACACCTCTATTCATTAGATTCATTTGAAATTTAACTTTCCATATATGGAAATTGAAACCATTAAACTTCTCCATAAGTATATAATCCATTTTACCTCACAAAAGATTTGCCTTGCAGTGATCTCATTCAGATGTCGATGTCTTCGGATTCTATTTCACCCTTATATATTGACGCATGGGTCAATGCACATATGTTGCAGATTCATATAGATTGCAAAGATAATTAAATTGAATGATACATGACGAATGTCTTACTCATGATTCAGAGCTTGAGCCTCAGTTGTTGGACAAGGTGAATTACAAGCACCGAGAGTTGTAAATACCTTTACGACTGTTCTTGTGTCCTTCAACATCCTGGATCAATGGTTCCCCTCTTGCAGTAGTGCTTATTAATAGGTTCTAGCAAATTGATGGCTCAACGTTCTCATTTTATGATGGTTCCTAGCAGCGTCACTATTGACGACTCTCTTTCCACAACTGAAGTCTCTTCAATGAGGACGTTTCTTCATAGAAACCACAATTCCAATGGCTCTCATTGGAAATTTACAACAACGACCTCTCCTCTAGCAGTTTGCAACTACCATGTGGAACAACAACAGGAAATTACCATGCGGAACAACAACGACCTCCTTCACGGCAACAACCTCTCCTCGACAATTGATTGCTCTTGACGTCTTCTTCAAACAGTCCTTAACGAGTGACTGTATCATCTCAAAATGAACATTTCAATATCTCTCTCTCAAATGTGCAGGAAACATCACTCTGATACCAACAAAGAAATTGAGAGAGCTACCATTGCATATGATCACACACAAAATTGAATTGTATTACAAAAATTAAACTGAGATACAACACACTTAAATAAGTGTTGTCAGATCCAACTTATTTTATTCTTGGAGAGAGAGGTTGAGAGAATCTCTCAACAACCTCCAACAACCCAAACCAATCCCCAAACTTTAGTAAACTACATTAATGTGGGCATTATCTCTAACAATAAGATTAACCATAAAATTGATATTTCAAAAAATTGAGACTCATCGTATCTCTCAAAAGAATTGGGATTCATGACCCTTACATTTCAATTCAATTATGATCATTGCAATATATCCAAACTTAAATCTTTCCAAAATTTGTGATACTTGTTGCAACATTTCAAAAGTTTAAATCATTGAAATAAATCTGTATTATCGCAATGCATTGAGGTTTGTCGTCACCTGCAATCAAAAGTTTGTAAGTTTATGCAAGTTGTTCTGTATTGTCCTAATCCAAAAGTTCATTTTTAAGACATAGTGCGACTAAGATGAAAAGGAAAAATATGAACCCTTTGTTATATTGGCATGATTAGCTATATTGTATTGCATTTGAGTTTGAATCCATTTGAAAACTCTAATGGTTCAATAAGTCATAACCCCCATGCAAGGAAGCAAAAGGATTCCCTACCCACAATCGACTTTGATACTTTTCACGGGTTGGTTATATTATGCCTTTGCCCTCCTATCAAATATTTTATTGGATAAACCATTGGGAAAGGGAAAATAGTTTAGTTCAAAAAATATATGAAAAAGAGTTGTGCGGGTGGGGGTGGGGGTTTGTGTTATTAGTTTCTATTTCACATGAATTAATTTTTTCCTCATTATATGTAGAATGTGTAGATTTCACTTGTCTATAGAGTTGGTATATGAAATATAGAATGTGTAGCTTTCACTTGTCCATAGAGTTGGCATATGAAATAAAAAACCTATGGTTTAAAGTAACCTACCAACAAAGATCCCTTTTGATTTTTCTTGTCACATGTGATTAGTATGTTTTCATGTGTGGTCCATTAGTTTAATCTACCATTGCGAAAATTTTCCTCCTTTGGAGGAGGTTATCAATTTATTTCATTTGAGGTTCATGCCCTTGTGCATTATTATGTTTCCACAAGAGACTTTGCATTTTCAACCAAACCCCATTTTCTGTGGCAAGCTCCTAGCATTGGATGCATTTTCATTATGAGAATTTTTTTAAGAAAATCTTGGAAAATATAAAAGTAACCTATGAAATTGAATTTTTAGAATTTTGAACTCATGTGAGTGTATGGGCAAGCTCTCCTTCAGAAGTACCAGTCTCAGTCTTACCAAGTAAAGCTTGAGATATTAATATGGCCAAATTGTCCTTACATGATAGTTTCTCATTGACAGGATTTCAATAACTTCAAGCTTGTGCTATCCATTAGAGCCTAATCCATTAAATAAATCTCTTTCCCTAGGAGGTCATCTTAGCCATCATGCCTATTGTTTCTTAAGGAAGAAAGTATGGATGAAATTTGGTTATACATGCTAACACTTCTAATGTTTGATATGGTTATTATGATGAATCACACAATATTCCTAAAAGGAAATATGAGGATAAAGGAAAAAATACACATGTAACATCCCCACTTTAATCCAATTTTAATTAATGTAGAATGTAGATATGAATGTGGCTATGACCCAACAATGTAATAGAGAAAAGTATTTTCTGATTTTAATACAAATAATGCGATTCCAACTGTTGGGAATATGAACAGATATGTGGGTTGATTAATCCATAAGAGAGGGTAATTCCTAGGGAGTATCTAAGAGGAGCCCAAGGGGGGAAATGGTTTATGGGTATTAATTCAAACCCATAAATCTGAATTTTAATATCATTTGAGAAACCTTCTTTTTCTATTTGAGTGTATAGCATCTCAATCATTGAATACAAGTCAGAGGGTGGGTGTAGAAGTCACATCCCATATTTATCGAAGAGCACGGGGCTGTAGTACAATCAACATTGGGCAGAGTGAGCATTCAACTGTCTTGGAAAATAGAGGAAATTCATATGGGAGAATGGGAAGTTTTTTCACATTTAGTTTTGGCATGAACAACAAGAGGAGAATAGGGAGAAAGAGCACTGGAACTAGAGAAAGAAGGTTGGGATAATTATGGATCATTTTTGGAATGTTTTGGTGTTGAAGATTGAAGAGTCAGGTTATGAGGCCTGAAGAGGGAACTCCTGTGGGAGTTGCATTGTAACAACACATGTTGATATTGTTGCTGGTTGTTTTCTTGACAGTGAGTTCCCTTGAATTCCCATCAAACAGATTCTTGGTCACATATGCCAAAGAGACCTTGATAAATGAATGGGACACGTGATGGACTGAGAGAAATGAATGGGTACATTCCTTGGGTTGGGAAGGTCAAGAGGAAGAGAGATGGAGGAAATTTTGGATAGTTGTAGGAGAATACCAATGGGTTGTGGAATATTGAGTTGTGAGTGGACTGTGAGAGGCGCCCTTGTTTTGTGGATTCATAGCCCCAACTCAAGGGTGAATTGTTATTGATATTTGGAATAAAAAGTCTATGGTTGGGTGGAATGTCCTTCCCAAGTATTTGGTTGCAAAAAACTTCTTTTAAAGATAAGTGTTTATCTATTATCCGAGTTTTCTTATGAGTCTTATGGATGTGCATTTTACTCTGTGAATGAGAATGGTTTTATGTGTTGTTATAGATTGTTTATTATCTACACTCATGCATTTAGAATGATGTAGATGCATTTAATTATGGGTATCAAAATCTAGTTAATTATGTGCATAAATTGTGGCTGGTAAGCTAGAGGAACTGAATTAGCAAGAAAAAAATTGTTTTATGTGTACCGTGTAGTAATGTTCCTTCGTTTAGTTGGGGAACAATATAGATTGGTATCAGATCCACGGTTTCAACACCAAGCCTACATGGGCTAGACTCAGCATGCGGAATATGGAATTGTAGAGTCGAGCTCAAAGGATGTCTGCAAATTAATTAGCGAAATTGCTTAAGTGAAATTGGGGGAAATTCATGGGAAATTTCAAGAAATTGAACCCCGGAGTTAAAAATCCTGAATTTTAATATTGGAAAGAGTGTCTTTTGACCTGTAATTGGTTTAATTTTGGATTTGTAGGATATCGATGGAAAAATTAGGAAAATTTGGGAAAAGACACAATTTCTACAGTGCAATTCATGGGGAATTCAATGTGGAAGTTTCGAATTCGGGTGCAGAGAGTGAATTGATTTGCACATGGAATAAATTGGCCATGAGAAGCTCAATATAGAGTTCCATGGTAGATGTTAGTGCTAGAAGTTGTTCCTAGACTACTTTAGGAACAAGCCTAGCACATCTTAGAATCAAATTAATTGGGTTGGGTTTTTAGGAAATTTTGAGAGTGATATGTTCAACAAGAAGGCAATGAATCCATTGGGCATGGAGTCCATTAAATATAATGAACTTAACCTAACATTCTATGGTAGACAAGTCAGGCTAGATAAGTCATAGATCTGTTCTGAAATTGAATAGTTGTGAATGAAGAATTCAGGAAAAACACAATTGTAGGTTAGAGCAAAGCAACTTGCTTTTGGTATAGCTATAGGAAGAACATGTAATAGCTTAGAAATCCTTTCCAAAAATTAAAAAATGAATTAAATTTTTTTCATGGAAGCTATTGTAGTAATCCTTACTACAATATCTTCAACACTCACACATCTAATAGAAGAAATTTGATAAAATATGATAACACATAAATGGAATTGACTAACTAATCAAAAGATTTATTTATCAGTTGAAGTTATTTGACATAGAAATAAGACATGTCTAAAATATAACACAGACCTTACATACTCTACAACTCCCTCTCATCCCTTCTTGAATCTTCAAAACTCACTCTCAGACCTCTCGAGTCTTCACGAGTTCCCTTTCCTCTTTCTCTATAACAATTGACAAAATATATAGCAGATATGGCTCAAGCCAATTGCTAACAAACAACTAAAAATAGACATTATGAAAAATCTCAGCCACAATACCTGGGACAGACTATAAGGTCTCTCGATTACTAGAATATTGAGAGTCAAAAGCTTTGTTTGAAGATGATCTTCTGTTTGATATGGAAATTTCTGCCAATCCTTGCAAATCTAGAACTGTTATATTCAATTGATGAATCCCCTGCCACCTAAAAGGTTTGACTCTTCTGCTGCCTTGAAAACAGGATTTGATTGACTGCTGGAAATTTGGGTTTACGTCTTCCATATGTCGAGCTTCTTCCACCTCAAATGTTGGAGTTAACTCCCTCTAAATCTAGAATGTTGCAACGGATTTTGTACTTCGAATCTAGAAATTTGAGGTGCTCTGCCACTTGTGCTTGCCACTGTCATATTGCTTACAGTAATACTCCCATCAATAGTGTTGCTAGGCTTCTTTAATCCCCTTTGAGCAGAATCCATATACTTAAATATGATAAATCCAAATCATCTCGACTTTCCTGATGTGTTATCCATAATAACAATGCCTTCTTCAATCTCCCCATATTGTTCATATACATCAAATAGAGTCTGTGAAGAAGTATACCAAGCCATCAAAAGAATTACAAGCCACATTTCTTAACTTCTTGGGAAGCCCATCTTTCAAGAACTTGATGAAATAGAACAATAAGAGCCTCAAAATAATTGTGAAATGAAGCTACGTGTAATATGACATTGTCCAAATAATGGCAGACTGCCAAAGCTACTTCCATCATACCCTGAATAAATCAACATATCTTACTCTTCCTCATCATCTTGATAATCACCTAAAAAATGATACTAATTGCTACAGGATCATTACTTACACTGGATTAGCTGACCTATACAACGTAAATTTTATGCATTTTAAACAAGCGTGAGTGCAGTCAGGTTTACATAGAATATTTACAATGCAAGGGGTGTTTT
>ML779785.1:356676-378586 GCA_009831015.1 Picea engelmannii
AACATTAACACACATACATTAAAAAATTTAAGCACACCACCCCTTTCCATTTTCTAGAATAGTTTGAGAGATAAATCTGGTGGTTCTTCATCACTCTCTGATTCTGATAAGTCATCCAAGTTGGCAATGTTTTCAGTTTCTTTGCCATTCAGAAGATCCCTAGCACGAGTTCTACAATTCCATGTTATATGTCCAATCTTGTGACAGTAGAAACATTTTGTTGAACCCTTGATTCTTCTCATCTTACCTTTTGAAAATAGTGCAATTTCATGTTGATCACCTACATCTGAGTCTTCAAAATATGTCCTTTTTTCTTCAGCTAAAAATGATGCTACCATTCCTTCCAATGATTGTGAGGGTAATTGACCTAATGTGAATAAAACATTGCTATATTTATAATATAGGATATTCAATAGAATTTCCTTAGCATCTTCTGGATCTACTTCAGTACATGTGTCAACTAATTGATTAAAGAGAGACATTAACTCGTTTATATGAGTAGAGAGATGGGTCTCATCATGCATTTTGAGGCTAAAAATTTGTAGCTTTAAAGAAAACTTTGCATTCATTTCCTTTTCCCCAAATAATTTACTTAATTTCTCCCTGTTAGCACTAGAAGTCACCCTCAGAATGCATAGAAGGTAATCCCAGTACCCATCAGTTTATACAGTAAATGTAAATGAGTTTTAGGTGATGAAATGGAGAGGACTCAATAATAATAACATTCTAACTCAGAAATATGGACTAGCATGCATAAGCAATTGAGGTCTGGAATCGACTTCAGTTAGTAAGTTGGAGTAAGGATGAATAGAGGGAAGAATTTGGTGAGGATAGTGTAGAGGGATGTTGTGGAAATTAGGTCTTCCAGCAACCTAAGGAGGAAAAAATTAAACGCAAGATCCTCTTGAATTCAAATCTCAAAGAAACTGAAGGAAATTATAATAGCACTATAATCAAACATTCATCACAATATAGTTACAACAATTCATGTGAATTAGTCATTCATGAACTCTCTCAGTATCAGAGGAAAATAAGATGGGGTAAGAAAATTGACTTAGATTAACCAAGATGTCTCAAAAAACAAATAAATAACCAGAGAACCAGTGTTCTTCATAAAAATAGTACAATAGCCAGGAGCCTAGCTCAACCATTCCACCTTAACAAAATATCAAAACTACCTATAAATACCCAGCAATGTTGCAACCACCAGGAGTGTGATCGGACCACTGCCTTCAAAGCCTTCAATCGACGCCTTCTCTGTCATATTGTGCAGGTTTTCTCATGTCAGATGCGATCCATGCGCAGTTATGTGCTTTATAGGAAAATTTTCCCATAAGGAAGCTTTAGATCGTCAGCGTGCCTTCATGGCTGAGCTCTGCAACATTTTCCATTTATGGGGTGAGACAAGGTATCAACTGTCGCCCCCAATATTCAATAACTACCTTCATTGGGAACAGGACATGGCTTGACACTCATGAATTTTTCCAGGCGGTTCCATATGAATTTTTCGAGTCAATCCTGACATCTCGAGGCCAAGCAGATCTTCTTCTGTGACAAATATAGATGCTTTCGGTATTTGATGTAGCTCCTCTCCATTGCTCCATATTCAATGTGAACTAGGGACATGACCCTATGCAATTGTGCGATTGCAGGCATGACCAAGGGTGGGTTGAGATCAAACCACTTTTGTCCCCACAATTCACCATGAACCGCCACGCATCCCTTTACAAAAACCACAGTTCCAATTGCAGCCCGCCCTTGAAATTTTAAAATGTGCACACCTTTTGACCCTGCAATGGAGCATGATCGTTGATCTTGTGATCTGAGATGAGGCTTCCTGATTAATGACCTAGCTCTGGTGCTTTAGATCGATGGATCGAATCTTCCCTCTTCGAATCAATGACTAAGATATGCTTCACGAATTGACCTTTAGGAATTTCAATTATCAAACCACATTTCCCTCTAAGAAAAACCTCCAGAGCTGAGGATCTAATGACACGTGGAATTCTGGATTTGGACACCCGAGATCCACTTTAGGTCTCTAGGACTTTGGGAAAATCAAAATTCAAATCTGTCTTACTTCTCCATGCACTTTTACCCGGAGCGGTGGATCTGATGACATGTGCCTCTGGTTGATCAATGGCTCAGATCCATTTCGGGCCTTCGAGACTTCAACCCTTTGATATTTCTAATCACTTCTCATTTCAAATCTCCCGAAGCTCATTTCCTCGAAGGATTGGATCAAATTCCACCTCTCCCCTTTAAGATCAATGACTAGTATTCACTTCGGGGCCTTTTGTTCTGGCGCTATACTTCGCACAAATTTTCACTCCCGAATGTTCATGAGCCACTGATCTAGACTGTTCCCGGAATAATTGCCACTGAAAGATTAAAATGGTCTTTTACTTATGCTTCAATATTGAAAGAGACTATTTAATAAATATGTGCTTTGTGTTCATCTCTGTGACCTGCACGATCAAGGATTTGGACGACTGATTGTGAGCTGAGAAAATAGGGAGACCAGGGCCCACAAATGAACAAGGGAAAACAAAAAATGATTTTATCATCCGAAGGGGGAAAAAATTCAAGACTCAGCCTACGAAAAGGATAGAGACAGGGAAAAACTACAGACTTAGGTAGAAACCACAAACCCACAGGAATCTGACAAGTTTATGTTATAACATTTAGCTCCACAGGGGATGGCATGCTCCCTGCGAGCTGCTAAGAACAAGTAGTTCTAGTGCCTTAGTTGTTGGGTTATGGAGTCGAGCTCAAAACGTCTCGCTGAAGGCTGACATGTACATTATTCTACTTATAAAAAGGAAAACAAACACGCATGCTCCAGAAAGAGCTTATTTATGTACAATCCTAGACTAATGATTTTTTACACAGTGTTAGGTGAAAGTAAACTTCCACCATAGCCATTCAAGTAACTTCCTAACTGGAATCTATTTTACTTTGTCAGTGATCGATAGTATATGATACAACCATGACAACAAAATGATCACATCCTTCAGCTTTCCTCCGGATGGAAATGGTGGGATAAGACTTGGAGGATTCAAATCATGAAGGAAAAGAAACTCCATGTATTCCCCTATAGTCTCATAGAATGAGTGACAAAATCCACTGGGTTGGTGGTAGAAAACATGCTATGTCCTACAGTTGTTCACACACGGCTGAATGTCTCTAGCAAGCGCAGGTGAGTGAATGGTTGATGCAAGTTGACTAATACTAGGTGATGGTTTCTCACTCATAGGCTCAGGGCAGGATATAAACTGTGCATTTGGCTCTCCCTATTCTTCTTCATGGATCTCCCAAGGGTCAGAGTCATAATCTTCATAAACAGGACCCATGGGAAAGCTCTTCTCTGGGTCTTTTGCAAGCCCAGGATGATTGATTTCCACACAATGTTTTCCTTCAATGTATAGAGGAAAAGGTTTTGTTGTATTCTCTTGGAAATCCTTAATATTCAGCTCATAATCTTATTCATAGCTATCATACACAGGATGGCTACTCCCTGAGTCATCTAGATATGAGGTAGGGATCTGTTGCTCTTCATTTAAATACACAACTATATCTTTGTTTAAATCTGAGACAACATGTGCATCAGGGGAAGAATATGCTTCCTCTTTGGATATTCAATCCTCAACCTCACCATCATGAGTAGGGTTACCAAGAAAATATTCTCCTAGGACTGGAAAATCCTCTGCACTTTCTTCAAAAGAGAAGCGAACATGATCTACCTTCAATTTATCTAACCATGTAGAAAGTGATCTCGCCAACCATGCTAACTCAGCCAGGGCATATTCTCCCTCATCACAGCCTTCATCCTCACATCTTCCATCCTCATAGCTTTCATCCTCACATCTTTCATTATCACAACTTTCATTTGAAACAATCATAATTTGAACACAGTCTTTATATTCTTCACAAAAATTATGACAAATTAACTTACAAGAATAAAACTTTTGACAGTGCCTATTGTAAGATGCATGTAATTCTCCCAAGGAGGAGATGCTAGCAGGGGGTAAGGAGTGATACCATTCACGAGCATCTCCTACTAATGTGAACATGAACATATTTAATAATACATCCTCATGATGTATCTTGTTGGCCCTGGGGTATGAATTAAGAAAGAAAGTGAAGAAAAAAAGAAAAGAAAAGACGAAGTGTGAACTGCACATAAGGCACATTGACTGAGAATGGGTCTAAGTGGCCAAAGGAGAAAAAAAGGAGCGAAGTAAGGGAAAATGGGTCGTTGGACGAGAATATCGAGGAGAACAGATCAGAAAGGAAGATGGATCATGGACAACTCAGCAAGCAGAAAAAGACACCAATGGATTCTTTGGAGCACCTCATGAGAAATAAGGAAAGACAGGTCAATGAAGCCCAGAAAATGTGGGTCAATTGACCTAGGGTTTTTTTCAATTAGGGTTTGGACACCTAGGTTTCGGCCTAAGGTTGTTGGAGACTTATTGTTATGTATAAATAAAGGTCTAAAGGAGTTGGGATGGGTTGGTGTTAAGTTGGTTGAGAGTTCATCGTTATTGTGTGATTGAGTGATTACTACTGTGTGAGAGAGAAGTGTTGTGTGAGAGAGCACTCTGGTATTGTAAGATATTCAGTTGGGTGCGAAGATTAACCCTACAATTGGGTGCACAGGGAGGGGAGAGAAGAAGAGAAAGAGAGAGAGATATGTAAGCTAAGAGTGCAGATAGAATTCTATGTTTTCATATAATATCATGAAACACAGTTCTGTGGACGTAGCCCTAGGGAGAGGGTGAACCACATATATTTTGTGTCTCTATGGTCGATACTGTGTTCTTTCTCCTTCTGTCATTCTATTATTGCATTATTAGGTTAGATATGGAATATAACTGTGCGAAGTAGGTTTATGCTTGGTAAGAATAACTAGTTTGTTGTGTGTTGTTGCCTTGGATCCACTTGCATTTCCTCTGGTTGTAGACACCTATGTCCTACAACCCCCTATTTCTACTTCGGGTGAGACTGCATCTACTTCACAGGTGTTGTTGAAAGGGCTAGTAGTTAGGGCTTGTTGGTGTGTTGTTAGAGCTAAACCCTGGGTCTTCCCCTGTGCCAAAAATGGTTATGTTGTCGAGATCGGGATCTTATTAAGGGAATGTCAAGGTGGTTTCCATCGAAGACAGAGATTCAGAAGTGGATAGAAGAACAAGAGAAGGACTTTGCCGAAGCACAGAACAAGAAATCTAGTATTAGTACTGAAGATTGGTTGGGAAAATATATCCTTATTGATATACACGATATTTTCTTTGGAGGAATTCATAAAGAGTTATACGAGTGGTTAGCCAGATTAGTAGATACCCAGTTTGAGGTCATATCTAGACCACCTGTAGTTTGGATGTCAGTGTTGATAAAAAAGGTCAAGAGATTTGATAATGCCATGTCAAGATCAATATATCATTGGTTCGATAGTACTATTGGAGGGTACATCACCGAGTTTTCTATTGACAGAGTTGAGTCATATAGCCAAGTAGAGAGATATTTCTTTAAGGGACCTAGAGGAAAATTTTTACACTTCTTGATGTTGAATATCAAGATTATATTGCATGAGAAGAACATCTTGAAGATATAGTAATTGGTCAGATTGAAGAGCTAATGTTTAAGAACTCAGATAGCGACAATGACACAGTGGTTGGACACATGCGTAGTGGGAGATCATTTAGAGAAGTTCATCTGGTGAACCTGTTTGAGCAGGGTCATGAGCCACTGGCACAGGACGAAGGGTTCTACAGTGGAGAAGAAGAAGAGATTTTGAATGAGGAACATTTGGGGTCCACTGGGCCAAAGGAAGAACATACTGAAGAACCTCACCGAGAAGAATCAGTAACTTCAGGGACTGCCCTTACTGTCAAAGTAAGTACTATCACTCCCCCTGTTATTTTAGCAGCATTAAATAACCAGAGTAACCTAAGTTATTAGAGAAATCAAAGTACTGGTACAAGTGGTTTAGTGCATACTCAGTCAAGAAATCTAGGAAGATCTATGGCAGATGAAAAGAGGCTACCTATATTTAGGGGAGATGGATTTGAAGATCCTAATCAACATTGGTTCTTATGCGAAGTTGTGTGGAGTATTAAGCAAGTCAATGACGAAGAAGTTAAGATAACTCAGTTTAGTACTACCTTGAGAGACCATGCACTGAGCTAGTACATGAAGTTTGTTAAAGGAGTTGCACAACCTAAACCGCTGAACGAGATCAAGAACGAGTTGAGTACAGAATTCAAGAAACCCAAGTTGGAGTCACAGTGTATTACAAAACTGAAAAATATCAAGCACAGAGTACCTGAACCTATTTGGGAGTTTGATCAAAGGTTTAAGACCTTGGTAGGCCGTTTGAGTTTTCAGATCCCAGACGAGCAGAACAAGGAATGGTTCATTATTTCCCTTTTAACACACATCAAAGTTCCTCTGATGCAATAGAAGGTTGCTTCGCAGGCTGAGGCGTTGGAGATCACCATGAAACTAGAATCATCCCCTATGGGAGAATCCATCTTAGGTATGAGTTAAATTTTGAGTCATCTAACTAGGTTATCTCTGTAGGTCAAAGATATGAACAAAGACAAGGGAAAAGACAAAAGAGAAGACATCTGGTGTATCAGATGAAAATCAGAGGGCCATGATAAGGAGCATTGTCCCCTATTTCATGAGTACTTGGCCTTTGGAGCTTCTAACCCTTTGAAGCAGGTTACTCTACCTTGGTGTGAGGTATGTAGAAATAGGCATTTCCATAGTAAATTGCTACTACATGCAAAAATATTTCCAGACACATACAAACCTCTACTACACATTCTGTAAATCTATGGGGCATGATAATAAAGACTGTAGAGCTTATGACCTCTTGCACAAAAAATAAAGTGACACATATAGGATTCAAGGTGAAGTACAACAGGAAGGAAATACTACGCAGTTTAACTCTACAGGAAGAGGAATATTCAACCCTCATGGTGTATTCAGAGGAAAAGGATGAGGAGGAGGCATGGGTCGAGTTCGAGGTCAGATCATTTTTTATAATTGTGCATAGCCAGGACATTTGGAAAGGGACTATCAGAACCCTTGTACCACTTGCAGCTACTACAACTCATTCGAACATGTTATTGAAGATTGCCCTGTGATGTTAGCCAAAATTCATGAGAGACGAGGAGGAAACCAACAAGTACAATTAATCTCAGCAAAACCTCGTGGAGAGGATCCCAGATTTTTTGTTATCACTAGAGGATGTGTTGTTACAGGAGAAGATAGAGTGACCCTAGGAAAGACTACAAAAGAATCCAGGGTCAAAAGAGTTGTAGAGAAGACACAAGTGTTTGATCCAAGGAAAGAAAAACAGACATTTGAGGAGGCAAGAAAATAATTTGGAAGAGATCAAGCTTCTTCATCAAAGACACTACTAGAAATGAGAGAATGTGGAATGCCTCTGGCATTCGATTTGTCTTCTTCATCTGGAGAAGGAAAAGAGGTGAGAAATATCATGGAATTCTTATGTACTTGCATTAATTTGATGAAGGACGATAGAGCTATACAAGAATTACAAAATTTGATAAGATAGTATGAGATAGGTAGGATATCTCCTTTATTGAACAAAGCAGTACATCAAGTATTCAGAAAGAAAAGGACAAATAAGGAACTACACCTTAATGCTCAGATTGGATATTATGATATAGACTATGTGGTCCTCGACTTAGGGTCATAAGTCAATGTTATGACAAAGCAGACCTGGGCCTTGATGGGAAAACCTAAGTTTATGTACTCCCCTATCAGGCTCATAATGGCTAATCAGAAGGCAGGAAGCCCATTTAGAAGACTGGAGCATGTCCCTGTGGACATCGACGAGGTAAGGATGTTTGCAGACTTCAAGCTGATTGAGATAGTTGACGATAGTTGTCCTTATCCTACGTTGTTAGGAATTGATTGGGCTTTCAATAATTCTACTGTGGTTGACTTAAAGAAAATAAGAATGACATTTGAAGGTGATTACCTTAGGGTCATTGCACCTATTGATCCTGATGAAGGTCGCAGATATACAGAACCCATTAGAGAAGAAGATCGTGCTTATGAACTAGAGAATATATATAAATTGATAGCAAGACAACATGATTACATCAATCCAATAGAAAATGGGAATTTAAGCTGGCGAAGTGACAGTGCATGCTTATCGGATTCGGAAGAAGCACTAGAGAACTAGCAGAACAAAATGTATGAAGTTTCTACGAGAAGGTGTGCTAGATTGACCAGGGAAGTTCGTTGGATTGGCACAGAAGTAATGAATCTACCCACCTTTGATGGTTTAAATCATTTAGAAAATTTATTACTGGAATTTGAAGAAATTGTACCAGTACAACAGAGGTTGTTGACACTGGATGAGGCCTTGAAATCAACACCAACAAGATGGTGAGGAACACACAAACAGAACATCATGGATTGGGTGCAATGTCGCACTTTGATGATAGTGCGCTTTTCAGAACAAGTAGAAGGGTGTGAGGTTAGATACACAGGTCATAGTTGTCTGAAGGACCATGTGCAAAGTTGTGAGGAAGCTTGTAGTATCATTCCTCAAGAGTAGTGGGTGCACGAGTTCATTAACACTTTGGACACAACCCCTATCAATTGGTATCTTCAAGAAGAACTGCGTCTATCCACTGTAGATTGGCACGGTATGACTCAGAAATTTGTAGCTACGTTTTTATTTGAAATTCAGTACCCTACAGTTGATCAAGATTTACAAGTTGTAAGATAGAGGATGTTCGATGAGGCACCTACCCACCCTATTGAGCAAGAAGAGGATGTTAACAATATCAATGCAAGGTTGTTACAATATCAATGCTGATGAAGACGATGATCCTAAGAATGTGAACATCGTAGAAACAGAAGGACAGAGAGACATAGAAGAACCATGAGTCGAACTACCTTTTATTGGACAACCAATCAAAATCAAGAAAGTTAACATTGGAATAGAGAAAGCACCTAAGCTCGCAAACGTTGGAGATGATTGGGATGATGCCACTATTGACAAGATCACCGAATTACTGCATGAATATTACAACTTGTTTCCAACCAAGTTCAATGATATGAAGGCAATTAAAGGGCCCATGGGAGAGATGAATATCCCCTTGAAACCAGATGCAAGGCTAGTCAAGCAGAGACCCTACAGATTGAATCCCAAATATAAGAAGAAATTCAAGATTGAGCTAGACAAAATGTTGGAAGAAGGAATCATAGAACCTGTTGAAGAGTCAGAATGGATTAGCCCTATGGCGGTTCAAGATAAGAAAACAAGAGATATCAAAATTTGTGTAGACTTGAGGAAACTAAATGATTCATGCTTACATGATCCATTCCCTACACCATTTACTGACGAAGTGTTAGATAATGTAGGAGGACAGGAAGTTTAGTCCTTCACAGATGGATTTTCAGGTTATCACCAGATCAGGATTGCCAAGGAAGATCACCATAAGACCACCTTTGCAACAAAATGGGGATCCTACTAGTACACAGTGATGCCTTTTGGATTGAATAATGCACCAACCATCTTTTCTAGAGTGGTGGTCGAAGCATTCAAGGATTTTTTACATAAATTTTTGGAAGCATATTTTGATGATTGGATTGTTTTTAGATTATTGCAAAATCATATTGAATGTTTAAGACTAATGTTGGATAAGTGCAGGCAATGTCAGATTTCCCTAAACTTGAAGACGTGTATCTTCTTTTCACCCTTTGGCGTGTTGTTAGGCCATATTGTGTGTAAACAGGGGTTACTGGTAGATCCATCTAAGATTTCCATTATTATTGATCTACCCCCTCCTACTTGAGTTAGACAGCTACGTACTGCATTGGGACATACTCGATACTACAGAAAGTTCATTAAGGGCTATGCATAGATTACAAAACCCATGGAGAAGCTTTTTAATAAATATTGTTAGTTTCAATGGACAGAAGAATGCCAACAGAGCTTCGACACACTGAAATAGAAAATGGTTACTGCACCTATTCTGGTTTTCCCGAATTGGAGTAAGGAATTTCATGTGCATGTCGATGCATCCTCTATTGCATTGGGAGCAGTGCTAGCACAACCAGGAGCAGGAGATATTGAACATTTGTTAGCCTTCACTAGCAGGAAGCTCTCAATAGCTAAGATAAATTACACTACTACCGAGAGAGAAGGTTTATCCATGGTGTATGCGCTGCAGAAGTTTCGTCAGCACTTGTTGGGAGAAAACTTTAAGATGTTCATTGATCACTCTACGTTGAAATACCTAGTCAAAAAGCCAGTGTTGGGGGGAAGAATATGCATTTGGCTACTGCTATTCCAAGAATATGATTTCGAGATCATGGTCAAGCCAAGAAGAATGAACAAGGGACCTGATCACTTATCCAGATTAGATCATGGAGAAGAACCTAAAATTTTGGAGGATACCCTACCGGATGCACAGTTGATGGCCATTGGAAAGGTTGATGATCACTTCACCGAGATAGTTCAGTTCCTATCTATAGGGATGGAACCTCGTGAATATAAAATTATTCAGAAGAAACAAATGGTAGTTCACGCTGTGGATTTTTCATTTATAGCTGGAGTCCTATATAATATGGGACCTAATGAGATCTTGAGGAGATGCGCTATGGAGGCAGAGAGACCATTGATTATGGCAGAAGCACATGAAGGCATCATAGGAGGACGCTATGAAGGAAAATCAACAACATAGAAGGTTCTTAGAGCTGGCCTCTGGTGGTCCACTTTACACAAAGATGTGAAGGATTACTACAATGCCTGTGATGTATGCCAACGGGTTTGGAAACCTTCCAGAAGGGATGAGATGCCTTTAGCACCATAACTAACCTTACAAGCATTTGAGAAATGGACCATTGATTTTCTGGGACCTATAAACCCACCAGGAAAGCGCACAGGAGTAAGATGCATAATCACTGTGACAAAATATTTGACCGGATGGGCAGAAGAAAGAGTAGTTAAAGACTGTAGTGCAACTACAACTGTACAGTTCATATTTGATGATATAATAACCAGGTTTGGATGCCTAAAGATCCTCGTGAGTGATCAAGGCACACATTTTATTAATAATACTATTGAAGCCTTGACTCAGGAATTTGCAGTTCATCATCAAAAGAGCACTCCATACCATCCACAAGTGAATGGTACAGTCAAATCTTTCAATAAAATCTTGGAGACAGTGCTGACAAAGATTTGCAGTGTAAATAGGGATGATTGGGATTTGAGAGTACTAGCAGTAGTATGGACCTATAGAACTACTTTCAAGAAGATGACAATGCATATTCCCTTTAAGTTGGCCTATGGTCTAGAAGCAGTTGTACCTATGGAATACTTCGTTCCTAGTCTAAGAATTGCATCCTTTATAGATATGGATGACACTAGTGCTGCTCAAGAGAGGCTCGCACAGTTGGTCGAATTGGAGGAAGACAATTTATTGTAGGATTTCATCAACAGGTACAAAATGAACGATAAAAAGCCTATCACGACAGACACATCAAGAAGAAGGACTTTAATCAAGGGGATTTGGTATTGATATATGACAACATGTTCATGAAGCATTCAAGGAATTTCAGGACACATTGTCTTGGGCCATATGAGGTTGCCTATGTCACGGAAGGAGGAGCTGCGCAGTTGAAGACTTTGAATGGATAATGGAAGGAAGGTTTGGTGAATGGGAGCCGATTGAAATTGTACTATGACAACCAATTGCCTCACAACTCTCAGTAAAAGAAGAAGGAGAAGGTTCTAGGTACTAGGTACAGTTGAAATTGGGTACCAGACACATGAAATACAGTCTGCACATAGTGGGGAAGGATAGAGAAGAAATCACGGGCTTCTCCATGCAGCCTGAAGTCAAAGAAAAACAGAAGTTCAGACCTACAGGGCCTCGGGACGAGTCACTTGTGAGTGTTGGGGGCCTGTTGGCCCTGGGGAATGGATTAATAAAGAAAGCGAAGAAAAAGGAAAAGAAAAGATGAAGTGTGAACTGCGCAGAAGGCACATTGACTAAGAATGGGTCGAAGTGGCCAAAGGAGCAGAAAAGAAGGAGTGAAGTAAGGGAAAATAGGTCATTGGAAGAGAAGATCAAGGAGAAAAAATCAAAAAGGAAGATGGATCGTGGAAAACTTAGCAAGCAGAAAAATCCACCAATGGAATCTTTAGAGAACCTCGTGGGAAAGAGGGAAAGATAGGCTGGAGAAGCCCAGAAAATGCAAGTCAAGTTGACCTAGGGTTTTTTTCAATTTGGGTTTGGACACCTAGGTTTCAGACTAAGGTTGTCAAAGAGTTATTGTAATGTATAAATAAAGGTCTAAAGGAGTTGGGATGGGTTGGTGCTAAGTTGGTTGAGAGTTCATTGTTATTGTGTGATTGAGTGATTACTATTGTGTGATAGAGAAGTGTTTCCTGTTAGAGCACTCTGGTATTGTAAGATATTCAGTTGGGTGCCAAGATCAACCCTGTAGCTGGGTGCACAGGGAGGGGAGAGAAGAAGAGAAAGAGAGAGAGATCTGCAAGCTAAGAGTGCAGATAGAACTGTATGTTTTCATATAATATCAAGAAACATAGTTATGTGGATGTATCCCTAGGGAGAGGATGAACCACATATATTTTGTGTCTCTATGATTGATATTGTGTTCTTTTACCTTCACGCGGGTCAAGTTGACCTAGGGTTTTAGACACCTATGGTTTTTTTCAATTAGGGTTTGGACACCTAGGTTTCGACCTATGGTTGTCGAAGAGTTATTGTAATGTATAAATAAAGGTCTAAAGGAGATGGGATAGGTTGGTGCTAAGTTGGTTGAGAGTTCATCGTTAATGTGTGATTGAGTGATTACTATTGTGTGAGAGCACTCTGGTATTGTAATATCTTCAGCTGGGTGCGAAGATCAACCCTACAGCTGGGTGCATAGGGAGAGGAGAGAAGAAGAGAAAGAGAGAGATATCTGCAAGCTAAGAGCGCATATAGAACTATATGTTTTCATATAATATCAAGAAATGTAGTTCTGTGGACGTAGCCGTAGGGAGAGGGTGAACCACATATATTTTGTGTCTCTATGGTCGATACTGTGTTATTTTTCCTTCTGTCATTCTGTTATTGCATTATTAGGCTAGATCTGGAATATAACTATGCGAAGTAGGTTTATGCTTGGTAAGAATAACTAGGTTGTTGTGTGTTGTTGCCTTGGATCCACTTACATTTCCTCTGGTTGTAGAAACATGTGTCTTACAACCCCCTATTTCTACTTCGGGTGAGACTCCATCTACTTCACAGGTGTTGCCGAAAGGGCCAATAGTTAGGGCTTGTTGATGCGTTGTTAGAGCTGAACCCTGGGTCTGCCCCTGTGCTAACATATCTCTCATTGATGCAAGAGTTCATGAAACTCACGGAGATGCTCTGCAGGGTTGTCCTCTTTACGCTCTTTAAATATGGGGAAAAAATCACTCCATTCATCCATAGTAGTAACAACATTAGGAAAACCAGGAACAACAAAAAAATTGAAGGGAGAAAACCTTCGAGCCAAGATTTTTTCCATTTCAAAACAGTGAAGTCACCACTGGATCCTTTAATAATGGAGTTTCTAGGTGAATGATATGCATTCTGAATGTGTTTGGTCTTTTTTCACCATTAGAGACCAGATCTGATTGTTGTCAATCTCCCAGGGATCTTTCAAGCTGAGAAAGCAGCTGCTAAAAGCCTTCTCGAGAAAAATTCTCTCGGTCAGCTTTGGGTGTGCTAGGGGCAACCACAATTGAAAAATTGGAGTCGGCACAGTGGAGTCTCCAGGTGAAAGTGCAATATTCAATGGTTATGATCTCTGATGCACCTTCATAATCAGAAGCTCTTTGTCGTTCTATCCCAGGGAAATGTCTTCAATTCGTTCCCCAACAATGGTGCCAGAAATGTTATCACTAGAAGTCACCCTCAGATTGCATAGAAGGTAAGCCCAGTACCCATCAGTTTATATAGTAAATGTAAATGATTTTTAGGTGATCAAATGGAGAGGACTCAATCATAATAACGTTCTAACTCAAAAATATGGACTAGCATGCATAAGCAATTGAGGTCTGGAGTCAACTTCAGTCAGTAAGTTGGAGTAAGGGTGAATAAAGGGAAGACTTTGGTGAGGAGAGTGTAGAAGTCTGGTGTGGACATCATGTCTTCCAACGACTTAAGGAGGAAAAACTTAAATGCAAGATCCTCTTGAATTCAAATCTCAAAGAAACTGAAGGAAATTATAACAACACTATAATCAAACATTCATCACAATACAGTTACAACAATTCATGTGAATCAGTCATTAATGAACTCACTCAGTATCAGAGGAAAATAAGATGGGGTAAGAAAACTAACTTATATTAACCAAGATGTCTCAAAAAACAAATACATAACCAGAGAAACAATGTTCTTCATAAAAATATTACAATAGTTGGGAGCCTAGCTCAACCATTCCACCTTAACAAAATATCAAAACTGTCTATAAATACCCAACAATGCTGCAACCACCAGGAGTTTGATTGGACCACTACCTTCAAATCCTTCAGTCAGAAGATTGTATAGGTTTTCTCATGTCAGATGCAAGCCAGACGCATTTATGTGATTTACAGGAAAAATTGCCCATAAGGAAGCTTCAGTTCGCTAGCGTGCCTTTATGGCTGCGCTCTACAATGATTTTCATTTATGGGGTGAGACAAGGTCTCAAATGCCACCCCCAATATTCAATAACTACCTTCATTGGGATTAGGACAGGGCCTAACACTCATGAATGTTTTCAAGTGGTGCCATACGAATTTTGTGAGTCAATCCCAACGTCTCGAGGCCAAGCAGATATTCTTCTGTGACCAATACAGACGCTTTCGGTCTTTGATGCAGCTCCTCTCCATCACTCCATATTCAATGTGACCTAGCGCCATGACCCTATGCAATTGCACGATTGCGGGCGTGACCATGGGTGGTTTGAAAGAAAACCAATTTTGTCCCTGCAATTCACCGTGAACTGCCATGCATCCCTTTCCAAAAACCACGGTTCTGACTGAGGCCCACCCTTGAAATTTTAAAACGTGCGCACCTTTCGACCTCGCAATGGAGCGTGACCATTGATATTATGATCTAAGATGAGGTTTCTTGATCAACGACCCAGCTCTGGCGCTTTAGATCGACAGATCAAATCTTCCCTCTTCGAATCAACGACTAAGATCTGCTTCGCGAATCGACCTTTGGGAATTTCAATTCTCAAACCACATTTCCCTCTAAGAAAAACCTTTGGAGCTGAAGATATGATGACATGCGACATTCTGGATTTGGACGACTGAGATCCACTTAGGGTCTCTGGGACTTTGGGAAAATCAAAACTCAAATATGGCTTACTTCTCCATGTGCTTTTACCTAGAGATCTGGATCTGATGACACATGGCTCTGGCTAATCAACGACTTAGATCCATTTTGGGCCTTTGGGACTTCAGCCCTTCGGGATTTCTAAGAAATTCTCATTTCAAATCTCCCGAAGCTCATTTCCCCAAAGGCTTGGATCAACTGCCACTTGTCCCCTTTAATATCAACGACTCGTATTCACTTTGGGGCCTTTTGTTCTAGTGCTATACTTCACACAAGTTTGCATTCTTGAACGTCTGTGAGCCATTGATCTGGACTGTTCCCAGAATCTTCACCGCTAAAAGATTAAAACTGTCTCTTGCATATGCTTCAATATCGAAGCAGACTGTTTAGGAAAGCTGTGATTTGTGTTCATGGCTGTGACCTGCACGATCAAGGATTTGGACGACTGGAGGCGAGTTGAGAAAATAGGGAGACCAAGGTGCACAAACGAACAAGGGAAAACAAAAAATAATTTTATCGACCGAAGGGGGAAAAACTTAAAGACTCAGCCTGCGAAAAGGATAGAGACAGGGAAAAACTACAGACTTGGATAGAAACCACAAACCCATAGGATTCTGACAAGTTCATGTGATAACACTCCCAATTTTCATTAGATGGTTTTTCTAAATCAATCAAATAAAATTGTGTGTCTGAAAGAGCCAAACCAATAATAGCTTTAGTCTTTTCTTCCTTATTTTCCCATTCAACCAGAAGTATGGGATCACTAGGATCTTATTCAATGCCTTTCACTATTCTCCACACACCTCTATTCATTAGATTCATTTGAAATTTAACTTTCCATATATGGAAATTGAAACCATTAAACTTCTCCATAAGTATATAATCCATTTTACCTCACAAAAGATTTGCCTTGCAGTGATCTCATTCAGATGTCGATGTCTTCGGATTCTATTTCACCCTTATATATTGACGCATGGGTCAATGCACATATGTTGCAGATTCATATAGATTGCAAAGATAATTAAATTGAATGATACATGACGAATGTCTTACTCATGATTCAGAGCTTGAGCCTCAGTTGTTGGACAAGGTGAATTACAAGCACCGAGAGTTGTAAATACCTTTACGACTGTTCTTGTGTCCTTCAACATCCTGGATCAATGGTTCCCCTCTTGCAGTAGTGCTTATTAATAGGTTCTAGCAAATTGATGGCTCAACGTTCTCATTTTATGATGGTTCCTAGCAGCGTCACTATTGACGACTCTCTTTCCACAACTGAAGTCTCTTCAATGAGGACGTTTCTTCATAGAAACCACAATTCCAATGGCTCTCATTGGAAATTTACAACAACGACCTCTCCTCTAGCAGTTTGCAACTACCATGTGGAACAACAACAGGAAATTACCATGCGGAACAACAACGACCTCCTTCACGGCAACAACCTCTCCTCGACAATTGATTGCTCTTGACGTCTTCTTCAAACAGTCCTTAACGAGTGACTGTATCATCTCAAAATGAACATTTCAATATCTCTCTCTCAAATGTGCAGGAAACATCACTCTGATACCAACAAAGAAATTGAGAGAGCTACCATTGCATATGATCACACACAAAATTGAATTGTATTACAAAAATTAAACTGAGATACAACACACTTAAATAAGTGTTGTCAGATCCAACTTATTTTATTCTTGGAGAGAGAGGTTGAGAGAATCTCTCAACAACCTCCAACAACCCAAACCAATCCCCAAACTTTAGTAAACTACATTAATGTGGGCATTATCTCTAACAATAAGATTAACCATAAAATTGATATTTCAAAAAATTGAGACTCATCGTATCTCTCAAAAGAATTGGGATTCATGACCCTTACATTTCAATTCAATTATGATCATTGCAATATATCCAAACTTAAATCTTTCCAAAATTTGTGATACTTGTTGCAACATTTCAAAAGTTTAAATCATTGAAATAAATCTGTATTATCGCAATGCATTGAGGTTTGTCGTCACCTGCAATCAAAAGTTTGTAAGTTTATGCAAGTTGTTCTGTATTGTCCTAATCCAAAAGTTCATTTTTAAGACATAGTGCGACTAAGATGAAAAGGAAAAATATGAACCCTTTGTTATATTGGCATGATTAGCTATATTGTATTGCATTTGAGTTTGAATCCATTTGAAAACTCTAATGGTTCAATAAGTCATAACCCCCATGCAAGGAAGCAAAAGGATTCCCTACCCACAATCGACTTTGATACTTTTCACGGGTTGGTTATATTATGCCTTTGCCCTCCTATCAAATATTTTATTGGATAAACCATTGGGAAAGGGAAAATAGTTTAGTTCAAAAAATATATGAAAAAGAGTTGTGCGGGTGGGGGTGGGGGTTTGTGTTATTAGTTTCTATTTCACATGAATTAATTTTTTCCTCATTATATGTAGAATGTGTAGATTTCACTTGTCTATAGAGTTGGTATATGAAATATAGAATGTGTAGCTTTCACTTGTCCATAGAGTTGGCATATGAAATAAAAAACCTATGGTTTAAAGTAACCTACCAACAAAGATCCCTTTTGATTTTTCTTGTCACATGTGATTAGTATGTTTTCATGTGTGGTCCATTAGTTTAATCTACCATTGCGAAAATTTTCCTCCTTTGGAGGAGGTTATCAATTTATTTCATTTGAGGTTCATGCCCTTGTGCATTATTATGTTTCCACAAGAGACTTTGCATTTTCAACCAAACCCCATTTTCTGTGGCAAGCTCCTAGCATTGGATGCATTTTCATTATGAGAATTTTTTTAAGAAAATCTTGGAAAATATAAAAGTAACCTATGAAATTGAATTTTTAGAATTTTGAACTCATGTGAGTGTATGGGCAAGCTCTCCTTCAGAAGTACCAGTCTCAGTCTTACCAAGTAAAGCTTGAGATATTAATATGGCCAAATTGTCCTTACATGATAGTTTCTCATTGACAGGATTTCAATAACTTCAAGCTTGTGCTATCCATTAGAGCCTAATCCATTAAATAAATCTCTTTCCCTAGGAGGTCATCTTAGCCATCATGCCTATTGTTTCTTAAGGAAGAAAGTATGGATGAAATTTGGTTATACATGCTAACACTTCTAATGTTTGATATGGTTATTATGATGAATCACACAATATTCCTAAAAGGAAATATGAGGATAAAGGAAAAAATACACATGTAACATCCCCACTTTAATCCAATTTTAATTAATGTAGAATGTAGATATGAATGTGGCTATGACCCAACAATGTAATAGAGAAAAGTATTTTCTGATTTTAATACAAATAATGCGATTCCAACTGTTGGGAATATGAACAGATATGTGGGTTGATTAATCCATAAGAGAGGGTAATTCCTAGGGAGTATCTAAGAGGAGCCCAAGGGGGGAAATGGTTTATGGGTATTAATTCAAACCCATAAATCTGAATTTTAATATCATTTGAGAAACCTTCTTTTTCTATTTGAGTGTATAGCATCTCAATCATTGAATACAAGTCAGAGGGTGGGTGTAGAAGTCACATCCCATATTTATCGAAGAGCACGGGGCTGTAGTACAATCAACATTGGGCAGAGTGAGCATTCAACTGTCTTGGAAAATAGAGGAAATTCATATGGGAGAATGGGAAGTTTTTTCACATTTAGTTTTGGCATGAACAACAAGAGGAGAATAGGGAGAAAGAGCACTGGAACTAGAGAAAGAAGGTTGGGATAATTATGGATCATTTTTGGAATGTTTTGGTGTTGAAGATTGAAGAGTCAGGTTATGAGGCCTGAAGAGGGAACTCCTGTGGGAGTTGCATTGTAACAACACATGTTGATATTGTTGCTGGTTGTTTTCTTGACAGTGAGTTCCCTTGAATTCCCATCAAACAGATTCTTGGTCACATATGCCAAAGAGACCTTGATAAATGAATGGGACACGTGATGGACTGAGAGAAATGAATGGGTACATTCCTTGGGTTGGGAAGGTCAAGAGGAAGAGAGATGGAGGAAATTTTGGATAGTTGTAGGAGAATACCAATGGGTTGTGGAATATTGAGTTGTGAGTGGACTGTGAGAGGCGCCCTTGTTTTGTGGATTCATAGCCCCAACTCAAGGGTGAATTGTTATTGATATTTGGAATAAAAAGTCTATGGTTGGGTGGAATGTCCTTCCCAAGTATTTGGTTGCAAAAAACTTCTTTTAAAGATAAGTGTTTATCTATTATCCGAGTTTTCTTATGAGTCTTATGGATGTGCATTTTACTCTGTGAATGAGAATGGTTTTATGTGTTGTTATAGATTGTTTATTATCTACACTCATGCATTTAGAATGATGTAGATGCATTTAATTATGGGTATCAAAATCTAGTTAATTATGTGCATAAATTGTGGCTGGTAAGCTAGAGGAACTGAATTAGCAAGAAAAAAATTGTTTTATGTGTACCGTGTAGTAATGTTCCTTCGTTTAGTTGGGGAACAATATAGATTGGTATCAGATCCACGGTTTCAACACCAAGCCTACATGGGCTAGACTCAGCATGCGGAATATGGAATTGTAGAGTCGAGCTCAAAGGATGTCTGCAAATTAATTAGCGAAATTGCTTAAGTGAAATTGGGGGAAATTCATGGGAAATTTCAAGAAATTGAACCCCGGAGTTAAAAATCCTGAATTTTAATATTGGAAAGAGTGTCTTTTGACCTGTAATTGGTTTAATTTTGGATTTGTAGGATATCGATGGAAAAATTAGGAAAATTTGGGAAAAGACACAATTTCTACAGTGCAATTCATGGGGAATTCAATGTGGAAGTTTCGAATTCGGGTGCAGAGAGTGAATTGATTTGCACATGGAATAAATTGGCCATGAGAAGCTCAATATAGAGTTCCATGGTAGATGTTAGTGCTAGAAGTTGTTCCTAGACTACTTTAGGAACAAGCCTAGCACATCTTAGAATCAAATTAATTGGGTTGGGTTTTTAGGAAATTTTGAGAGTGATATGTTCAACAAGAAGGCAATGAATCCATTGGGCATGGAGTCCATTAAATATAATGAACTTAACCTAACATTCTATGGTAGACAAGTCAGGCTAGATAAGTCATAGATCTGTTCTGAAATTGAATAGTTGTGAATGAAGAATTCAGGAAAAACACAATTGTAGGTTAGAGCAAAGCAACTTGCTTTTGGTATAGCTATAGGAAGAACATGTAATAGCTTAGAAATCCTTTCCAAAAATTAAAAAATGAATTAAATTTTTTTCATGGAAGCTATTGTAGTAATCCTTACTACAATATCTTCAACACTCACACATCTAATAGAAGAAATTTGATAAAATATGATAACACATAAATGGAATTGACTAACTAATCAAAAGATTTATTTATCAGTTGAAGTTATTTGACATAGAAATAAGACATGTCTAAAATATAACACAGACCTTACATACTCTACAACTCCCTCTCATCCCTTCTTGAATCTTCAAAACTCACTCTCAGACCTCTCGAGTCTTCACGAGTTCCCTTTCCTCTTTCTCTATAACAATTGACAAAATATATAGCAGATATGGCTCAAGCCAATTGCTAACAAACAACTAAAAATAGACATTATGAAAAATCTCAGCCACAATACCTGGGACAGACTATAAGGTCTCTCGATTACTAGAATATTGAGAGTCAAAAGCTTTGTTTGAAGATGATCTTCTGTTTGATATGGAAATTTCTGCCAATCCTTGCAAATCTAGAACTGTTATATTCAATTGATGAATCCCCTGCCACCTAAAAGGTTTGACTCTTCTGCTGCCTTGAAAACAGGATTTGATTGACTGCTGGAAATTTGGGTTTACGTCTTCCATATGTCGAGCTTCTTCCACCTCAAATGTTGGAGTTAACTCCCTCTAAATCTAGAATGTTGCAACGGATTTTGTACTTCGAATCTAGAAATTTGAGGTGCTCTGCCACTTGTGCTTGCCACTGTCATATTGCTTACAGTAATACTCCCATCAATAGTGTTGCTAGGCTTCTTTAATCCCCTTTGAGCAGAATCCATATACTTAAATATGATAAATCCAAATCATCTCGACTTTCCTGATGTGTTATCCATAATAACAATGCCTTCTTCAATCTCCCCATATTGTTCATATACATCAAATAGAGTCTGTGAAGAAGTATACCAAGCCATCAAAAGAATTACAAGCCACATTTCTTAACTTCTTGGGAAGCCCATCTTTCAAGAACTTGATGAAATAGAACAATAAGAGCCTCAAAATAATTGTGAAATGAAGCTACGTGTAATATGACATTGTCCAAATAATGGCAGACTGCCAAAGCTACTTCCATCATACCCTGAATAAATCAACATATCTTACTCTTCCTCATCATCTTGATAATCACCTAAAAAATGATACTAATTGCTACAGGATCATTACTTACACTGGATTAGCTGACCTATACAACGTAAATTTTATGCATTTTAAACAAGCGTGAGTGCAGTCAGGTTTACATAGAATATTTACAATGCAAGGGGTGTTTT
>ML779785.1:378636-404649 GCA_009831015.1 Picea engelmannii
CACTTCTAAAACATCCATAGTTTTACTAAGGTAGCATTTTTCAACTAGTTAGAAACTTGTAACGGCCAGTCTGCAAATATGGCAGAATGCACACATCCTGACCAAACGAAGAGAGTGCATCTAGGAGAACACCCATAATCATGTTGTTGTCTTGTGGACTTGTAATTTTTCTTTGTCTTGTACGTTGGGCTCATGATGCATGAGATCTTGGCTCGACAATGATGAACTTGGACCTCAGTGTTGTATGTTAGGGCATGTGCTAACCCATGTTGTGTGTTGATGGAAGGTGCACTTGGATCGATAGCTGTGGGCTTGGAGATTGGTCCCTCAGGCCAATTGTTTTTTGTTTACAATATGTAAAGAGCCCGAGACCATAAAATCCAAATTTGGCTTAATAAAATTTTTATTTTTATTTTTCCCAAACATGTAAAATGTTGCCCAAAATTAGTGGAATTGCTATAGGAAATTCGTGTAGCAATCACTGGTTTTGTCATAGCCAAATCGAGGTAATAACATTGGATCCACAGGGGATAGAAATCTCCCTGTGAGATTCCAAGAGCTTGTAGACAAGTGCCCTTACCCCCTTCATCTCTATCCATAAAACATGTATGCCTAAGATAACCTCTGCTCTTTATTGGAAACTGAAAATATTACATACTAAAAAAAAATCACTGCAACCAAAATGATCGAGAACCGATATTTATTCATCCTACTCCTACTCGAATCATTTATATTTCTTCTTGATGAAGTGAAGTCATACTTCCAACGAAACCATGCAAGTATCTGAGTAATTAGTGGAACTCTTGATCTGGATCTGACAAGTGAAGAAACCCATGGCATACAAAGATGCAATTTGAAAAGACAATAGAACTAACCTTGATTTGAAAAGAATGATTTGACATCTATATTGCTAAAAGACTCTAGATAATCATCATTAGGGTCATAAAATCCATGAAGAAATACCTCTTCTTGTTATTCGAAAAAAATGGTCTGCAATCTGGTATCACTGCTGACCAAATCCTATTTGATATCATCTGTAGATCTAGGTTCAAGCATGGTCAATGCAGGATTTCTGATTTGAAGAGATGGATGCTCAACCATCGGTGGTGAATATAGGATCAACTGCTCCTACAATTCTTCAATATTCCATTTATATTGTTGTTTACTAGAATCTAAAATGAAAGATACAAAAAGAATGGAATTTGCCACAAATTTTGTCTTCTCTTATTCAACATCTTCTGAAACTTTAGAGAAAAGGAAACCAACATGTTCTAGGTCTTCAACATCACTATCTCCATAATCATCAAACAAAGGAGGAGATTTAAAAATTCTGTCATGAAAATCCTGTTGATAGCCCTCCTCAACGTTGATTTGTTTATAAGGTTCATCAATAAAATAATGCTAAAAAAACACTTGTTCCTTATACTCATCATAAACAGGAGCTCATTCATTCATATCCACATTATAGATAGATGGATATGAAAATATAATAGAATGATCTCCTACCTCTTGATCTTGAAAAATATCTCCAATCACTTCATGATCAAATTCATTTTGCAAGGGACTATCACATGTTTCAAACTCCTCTTGAACATAAGGATTTGAAGTATTTCCTTCAAGAATTAACTCTTCCTTAATTTCTCTTTCATCAAGATCTTCACATAGCTCATCACATGAGGAAGACTCTATTGTCTATTGAATATAAGACTTAAACCTTTCACAACATTATTTAAGAAGTGTGTTGGAAGAATAATACCTTTTACAATACTTGTTGAATGTTGCATGGAATTCCTTCAAAGAAGATATGATGGAAATAGAAAGTGATCGATACCATCTTTGAGAATCACCATCTAATGAGTATAGGAACATATTCATGAGAGCATCTTTGTGATAGATCTCCATTTGATCTATGCACTGATGAAAATTGACAAGATGTTGTGTAGGATTATCCTCTTTATTTCGAGTGAATATAGGAAGAAAGTTTACACATTCTAGGAAAGAAGGCACAGGATTAGGAAAACCAGGAATAAATGAAAAATTGAGAGGTGCAAACCTTTGAGCCGAGATAACTTCCATTTCCATTGACACTCGTATCAGTGAAGTCACCAACATGTTCTTCCTTCATGGAGTGGAGTCACCAGGTGAATGATGCAGTCTCTAATATGTGACCAGCCCTTATTCACCATCAAAAGTTGGATCTGATAAATGTTGTTTTCCCAGGGAAAATATTCAACTTCTCTCCCCGACAGTGGCACCAAAATATGTTAGCGCTAGAATTTGTTCCTAGACTTCTTTAGGAACAAACCTAGCACATATTAGAATCAAATTAATTGGGTTGGGTTTTCAGGAAATTTTGAGAGTGATATGTTCAAAAAGAAGTTAGTGAAGCCATTGGGCATGGAGTCCATTAAATCTAATGACCTTAACCTAACATTCTATGGTATACAAGTCAAGCTAAATAAGGCATAGATCTGTTTTGAAATTGAATAGTTGTGAATGAAGAATTCAAAAGAAAAAACACAATTGTAGGTTAGACCAAAGGAACTTGATTTTCATATAGCTACATGAAAAACCCATAATAGATTAGAAATCCTTTCCAAAAATTACAAAAATGAATTAAATGTTTTTCATGGAAGCTATTGTAGTAATCCTTACTACAATATCTTCAACAATCACACATCTAATAGAAGAAATTTAATAAAATATGATAACACAGAAATGGAATTGACTAACTGATCAAAAGCTTTATTTATCAGTTGAAGTTCTTTGACATAGAAATAATATAGGTCTAAAATATAACATAGACCTTACATACTCTACAACTCCCTCTCAATCCTTCTTGAATCTTCAAAACTCTCTCTCATACCTCTCGGGTCTTCATGAGATCCCTTTCCTCTTTCTCTATAACAATTTACAAAATATATAGCAGATATGGCTCAAGCCAATTGCTAACAAACAACTAAAAATAGCCATTATGAAAAATCTCAGCCACAATATATGGGACAGACTGTAAGGTCTCTCGATTACTAGAATCTTGAGAGTCAAAATCTTTGTTTAAAAATGATCTTCTGCTTGATATGGATATTTCTGCCAATCCTTGCAAATATGGAACTGTTATATTCAATTGATGAATCCCTTGCCACCTATAAGGTTTGCTCTTCTGTTTCCTTGAAAACAGGATCTGATTAACTGCTGGAAATTTGGGTTTAAGTCTTCCATATGCCAAGCTTCTTCCACCTCAAATGTTGGAGTTAACTCCCTCTAAATCTGGAATGCTCTGACTGATTTTGTACTTCGAATCTAGAAATTTGAGGTTCTCTACCACTTGTGCTTTCCACTGTCATATTGCTGACAGTAATCCTCCCATCAATAGTGTTGCTAGGATCCTTCAATTCCCTTTGAGTTAAATCCATATACTTAAATATGATAAATCCAAATCCTCTCGACTTTCCTGATGCGTTATCCATAATAACAATACCTTCTTAAATCTCCACATATTGTTCATATACATCAAATAGAGTCTATGAAGAAGTATCTCAAACCATCAACAGAATTACAAGCCACATTTCTTAACTTCTTGGGAAACCCATATTTCAAGAGCTTGATGAAATATAACAATAAGAGTCGCACAGTAACTGTGAAATGAAGCTACGTGTAATATGACATTGTCCAAAAATGGCAGACTGCCAAAGTTGCTTCCATCATACCCTGAATAAATCAACATATCTTCCTCATCCTCATCATCTTGATAACCACCTAAAAAATGATACTAATTTCTACATGCTCATTACTTACACTGGATCAACTGGCCTATACACTGCAAATTTTATGCATTTTAAACAAGTGTGAATGTTGGTTTACATAGAATATTTACAATGCAAGGGGTTTTTTCAGCTTCATTGATTTGTGCTGACTAAAAAAACTTGACAACATACTCTTTCTTCGTATTGGAGGTCGACAAATCACAGCTTGGTGTTTATAATCAATTGCCATAATATTTGATAACATTTTGGAGTTTTCTTGAGGAGCCCATCGTGCAGCACCAGACGAATTGGGAGTAGTAGAACCATGAGTCCTAGGCACTGACTGAACATGAGATGATGGAGAAGAAAATGATGAAATGGAAACTTCAGCTTCTGGGAAGAAAAACGTTTCAGATGCTGCAATAGAAAACATTGAATATAACTCATTGCTAAATGAAATATTTTGATTTCCATACAATGGAGCCCGAGCTTCTGCTACCAAATGCATATTTTGAAGCATATCCTTGGCCTCCTCTTCCTTTAATATTGCCACAATCCATGGAAATAAGCATTACAACAATTTTAGGGGCATCACAAGTAAGCTCTGGTATAAAAGATTTCCTTACTTTTTAACATTGCAATGTTTGTGTGCCAGAGGAAGAACCTCATTCTCCTTATTCAGAAAATGTTTTTCAATGGTTTTCACACGAAATCAAGCATCCCAATGTTGTAGTAATACACCTTTGAGATGATATGTGTTCAAAAATCTTGAATTAGTAATAATCCCTTCTAAAACATCTAGATTTTTACTAAGGTAGCATTTTTCAACTAATCAAAAACCTGTAAAGACCGGTCTGCAAATATGGCAGAATACTGACATCTTGAACAATCAAAGAGAGTGCAGCTAGGAGAACACCCATAATCATTTTTCTTTCTTGTGGACTTGGAATTTGGCTTTGGTTTGTGCGATGGGATCGTGATGCATGAGATGTTGGCTCAACAATGATGAACTTGGACCTCGGTGTTGTATGTTAGGGAGGGTGCTAACTCGTGTTGTGTGTTGATGGCAGGTGTGCTTGGCTCGACAACTTTGGACTTGGAGATTGGCCCCTCGGGCCAATTGTTTTTGGTTTAAAATCTTTAAAGAACCTGAGACCATAAAAGCCAAATTTGGCTTCATAAAACCGAAATTTTTATTTTTCCCAAACATGTAAAATGCTACCCAAAATTTAGTGGAATTTCTACAAGAACTTCGGGTAGAAATCACTAGTTTTTTCATAGCCAAATCGAGGTACTAACAACAGACCTAGCTGAAATTTTGAAAATAGGTATTTTCAAAAATTTGGGAAATTTTAAGAATTGGAAAATTTGGGTAATTTTCTATACCATTATGTCAACATGATGTGGTAGGTGGTGTGGCAGAGGTGACATGGAATTCCAGGTGGTAGATCCATGGTGGCAGCCAGTGGCAAGTCACAATGCCAAGGTTATTGACGGATACCGCAAGTGGTATTGGAGCAGGGATATAAGTGGTATCACATGGTGCCATGACAATTTTGGAAACGTTCGTTGGCGATGTGAAACCAATAGGAAGGTGCCATAGATCATGGGTGAAACCACTATTGTATCACAAAGGGTTGTTAACCATCGCACATGTTGAGGATGCAAGCTCATTGAGGGTTGTTGATCATCCCCCAATATCCATCGTTGAATTGGGGAGCATACGAGTTGTCGTGGGAAATGAAAGGTTTCCAGGTGGAAGGGTATATAGTGTAGAGTGGTGGGCCCGAGCTGATGTGGGTGCCACTTTAGGCGAGATCATATTGAGCAATACCATTGTTACACGGAAAATCACTCTATGGCATGGGGTAAACCACAACAGATGGAAATGAATGCAAAAATAAACTCTAATCTCAAGTATGTTATATAAAAAAATATGCTAACAAGACAAGATAAAGAGCCTATTTCGTATAGATGTTCAATGAAGTCCACCATTGAGCACTTGAATCAAAGATATACACCTTCAATGTATCCTCAACAACCAATATATGCAAGAATATGGTGATATTATCACATATAATAGCATAATCCATCAATATTCATAACAAATATGCCCATGGAATAACAATTCAAATATTTGTGAGACATTAATTGGACAAGAAAAGAGTATTTGTATTAAAATGTAATCAACTCAAGTGTATGAATGACAAACTTCCATGTCGGTACGTTCGGAATCGAGAAACTAAGTCCCTTCTAGTTGGGCCTCCACCACTTCAATCCTCCACCAAATGCAAGCTCATATAAGAGAGACAATGAGGTTCTCCATCAAATAGGGAAGATCTTGGAGGGCTAAACAATGTGTTCAAACTTAAAAGGACAAAGGGATGCAGACTCAATATGAAGTGAATAATTTCTCCCGAATAACTTTGCTCTCAAAGTTGAATTCTTCTCCTCTTCTCCACAACTTGGATATGGCCCATTTATAGCCTTCAAATGGAACTGAAGGGCCGAGTCAGAGCGCTTCCAGTATATGGAAGGTCAAGGATCATGGATCCCATGACGTGACATGGAAACCCAACACCATTTTTTAATTTTGGGCACAAAACCCGATGTACATGGGCTGTAATGGTGCAACGTATGTATACGCATGATGTATAGCTATTAGGGCACGTATATGTGGAAAAATATGTTTTTTATCTTTGGGAATTGCAAAAAGAGGACTTCAAGCCTACATAGGGAAATGTAAAAGGCCTTATGAGAAAGTTGCATGGGGTGAGGCAAATATTTCTATAACATATGCCCCATAATGTGTAAGGTCAGAGGAATATCTGTGATGGCCAAAATACATTATAATTCCCAGAAGTGGAGTAATGGAGACCCATATGGACGAATTAATTGTTCATAAGAATATTACAAACCATAATGACTTTGTGAACATGGCTTCCAATTTGAATTACAATGTAGATCCATGTGGAAATATACCAACCATTTGTTCATGGTCATGAATAGGCAATACAAGGGTAGATACATGCCATAGGCTGTCATAGTCACGAACAAGGCCTAGTGAAAACCAGTCTCAAAATCAATCTGAAGATATCTGTATACAATGGAGTACAATCCGATCTCCCACGATCATTGAATTCATATAGGTATTGGTCCAATGAATTATAGAAACAACTCAGGAAAGATGGGACTATGAATTGATGTCTTCATTTCTTTTACACGATCTGCTAAAGGTGCAAGTCTACATCATTTGAATAAATGAGTTGAGTTCAAACATAATGAGACTTTGTTTGGTTACTGGTCACCATTAACAAACACGATACAACCTTCCGATAATGAAAGTAGGTATCAAGGCACTGAGTACATTCTTACAAGTGTGAATACAGGAGTTGAGGTTGAACACTTGAAGAATCCATCAATCAAGAGACATTGATGCATTCCCAACTATCGATGGGAAGAGAACCTGCCACTGATGATTGCAATCCTCTAGGTACTCATAGGACTCTACGTCTCGTTTCCAGAATAGATGGGTTGAAGTCGATGGAAGGAGACCCACTAAAAGGAGAGAATTAATGTATCTCTCATCATTCAAGAAAAGGTACAAATCAATTGCTTGATGATTTGGAGGAATCTAGACGCATAACATCTTCACGAACCAATGACCCTGTGCATATTTTGCATTCACCAGATGCAAGAAGTGCATGAAAAATACCCTATGAATAGCAGCCAATAAGGAAAATTGTTGACAAAGGCGAGGAAACCACCAATAGGGCTAATGACATCTAGGACACTACATGAATCCCAATGTGTGAATAGAATTCTTGTTGTCGAACACAAGGGAAACCCCCTAGTCACCGACCTATGAGGATATGTCGATTGTTGGGTTCAAGGTTACCTATCCATGATGAAAGTAGGATCAGGGTGCATGATAGGAATACAAATTCATGTAACTATGAGACACACTGAGGGTATGGCCAACATGCAAAGTCAAGAGTTCTGAGAAATGGACGACACAGGTTGATAGACATCCTTTGAATAAGAGCATGAGACATATGGAAGACTCTGGTAGCATAGAATCAACGATGAAACTTTGTGATGAAGGAGACACCAATCAAACTCTCCATAGGGACTGGAAGATTAACCAGTCAAAGGAGTAAACTCTAAGTAACGAGCTCAACTTCCTAAGGTCATGATAAACCCAAACTTTGGATGGCAAGTGGACTCAAAAGTTTTTTCTCTGTTCAAAGGAGACACGACTGCTGCCAACATGAGATAATATTCTTGTCTCGCCCATATTTTATTTTATTTTCATAGTCAAATGAATATTATGATACAGAGGAGGAAATGAGTGTCACGAGTAAGCAACTAATTACAACAATGGAAAATACCTATTATCAATGCAAGGAGGTGCATGCAGGATATGGACACTTGGGGGAATGTTTTCTATTGGGGTATAGGGTGTCAGGCTGCAAAGGATATGAACAAGGCTCTACCTAGCTGATGATGCAAACTGTTGAGGAATGTTTCTCATTCTCTTGCTTGCAGTATTGAGCTTATTGAGCGAGAAACAACAATAGGCTCAATACTGCAAGCAAGAAAATGAGATGCAATTACAACTTGACTCCAAAGAATGTCCATTTTCATAAATTTAGTCTACTTGGTTTGAAAAAAGGGTTAAACTTACACCAAGTAGACGTCCTTTCAAATCCAATTTACAAGTTTGAAAGAGACAAGTTCACTCGACAATCCTTTCTCTTTTTGAGAGAGCCAGAAAAGAGCTTAAAATAGACTCCTTGGAAGTCCCATAGGTATAGGTCAGCATGCTTATGAGTAAGAAATGAGGTTCGAATGCAAAGTCATATTAGCTATAAGGGACTCCTCTTCCTACGAAAAAAAATCTGCATGGGCACCAAATGGAACATAGGTTCTAACTAGGGAACCCATGTTTGGTAAGTCTCTACCATTCAATAACGACACTTATAGTAGTAGAAAGAAGGTTCTGTGTCGCTAAAAAATGGGTTTGTACCTAAGGAATACAAATTGCAGTTATAGGATAATGCAAGTGTGCAAAACTAAGTGATGACCTATCCCATATGTTGGTCAACAAAAATACTTTCCAAAATCATGAACGAGCGACATAATGCTAGAAACAACAAGAATCCCTAGATAAAACCACCAAATCCAAATCCATCCACTGCACTATTAGTCCACTAGGCCAAAATATTTAGCAAAAACTATGTAAAGTGGGTAAATTTTTTCTATAAATAGTAAAAATAACCAATTTTACCATATCATTTGTATTTTTTACCCAAATAGTGCACTTTGGACCAAATTGCCCCCAATATTCAAGTGTTGACTGCGGGAGCTACGAGCAATGGAATTGACAACCGTATGGACCAAGTAAGTCTTCTTTCCCTTCTCTTCATTTCTATTGGTTTAAAATTTTAATTTAGGCTTCAATTTTTTAGTATTTCAAGGTGTAAATTAGAAACTAGGGTGTGCGTGGGTCGTAATTCATCGGGTCGCGTATACATATTCCTATACATGACTATTATCAAAACAAACCGTGTATATAGAACCCTTTACACGACTGTGTAAACTGAAGCTCGCGTACAAGTCCGTGAGTTGAATTCTTTAAATGATGTTGACTCAAAATTTGATTTTAAACTTGCGGGATGGTGCTAGAGTGGAGATAAAGAGAGCATGAAGAGGTTGATCCTGCAGTAGAAAGAGATCCAGGGCCCCAAATGGCATTCAGAAGATGTGAGATATATAAATTTTTGTCTCTCAAAGTAATGAGGGCTCAAGTGAGACTGCTCCAAATGTTGGTGAACTACTAGGATACAAATACAGAGGCCTTCAACCTAGATGGGAAACCATTGAGAATTGAAGTCAAGGAAATATACTTTCTGACAGGATTTTCTCTTCGAGGTGAGGTGGTGAAACTCAAATCTCGGGGAGCTAGGAGTGGCATGAATTTATAGAACTACATATCCACTCACTGCATTGTAGGGACTGAGAAGGTAGGGATTCAACTCTCGATCAATGTGATCAACAACCTGAGTCTCAAGATCATTGTCCTAGTGTTGGCAGAGATCACAGGGTCAACCTTGTTGCATCAGACATCAAGGCCACTTATGTTCTACTCGGTGGAGTTCTTGCAACCCATGGTTTACGACTGGTGCACCTCACTGCTGGCCAACATGAAGATCTAACTGACAGACTGCAAACATGGTAGAAAGAGGAACTTCGGGTTCGCATCTATCCTATGTAGTTTTTTCTTCAAGCAGGTTCCAGGCTTGGGCCTTAAAGTCTATATTGTTTTTCATGGACCTCGTGATCCAACCATGGAACTGTGGACCAAGGTGACGAGGCGGTTGGGGGGTGGTAGGGTACCAACGCCCTACAACGAAGAGTTTTTCTTTTGGTGGCGTCGACAACTGATAGCTCTAGATGACTACCTATATGCACAGATCAATTTTAGAGGAAATCCAAACATGCTATTACCACTAGGTTCCTCCTACGGAGATAGGTATGAAATGTTTTTTAAAATATTTCATTTTTTTGTAATTTTGTAAAATAAAAAACAAAAATATTTTTGTATGATGTCAAGTACTAATTAAAACATGTATGTTATCTAGATGTGGGTTTGCGATGGCTAGATGGACTCCCACGAAATAGGCGGAGGCACCGAGGGATGAGCCAATGAGAGGAGACACTAAGAGAGTGCTTCAAAACGTGTAGGGAAACCTGTATCGTTTGACACAAAGAATTCCCATGGTTCAGGTAGAGGATCTGTCGGAGGCAATGCAACGATAGGTGGTAGGTATGCCCCGTTCTTGGGCACGACTCTTCTAGCGTCTCACAAACGTCGTACTATGTTATCATGACACACATCCGACGCCACAGGCGTAGATGTCATGATTATTATATTGATAGACCGTATATGTTTTTAAGGGTGTGAGCCCCAATTTTGTACTATAACACCATATTTTTGAAGAAATGAAAAAACATTGGTCTTCGACTTTACTTATATTACAATGTGTACATTGGCAAATGTGTTTTCTTTACTTTAGTTATGTGAAAAATTCCAATCTAAAACGTAATTAGCATATGTATTAGATACATAGTTAGAACTTCTAGGTATGTGATTATAAGTGATAAAATCAAAATATCATTCCAAAATTCATACTCGTATGATCGTCAGAGTAGAGTAGGGTCATGCACATGGTAACTATCGTTTAGCTAACATACTACTAACTGGGAGTCCAGGAGAACTTATAAAGAACTAATACCATGTCAAATGGCATCGCACAAAATCTCTATGATGGCACTATATTCAGCCAAATTATTCGTTGATGGCCCTAGACAAACGCCACCTGAAGACACCAGTTGACCCTCGAGTGAGTAAATGACCCAAGCGGCAGAAGCCAAGTTCCATGTATGACAACTGGCACCGTCTGCGAATCCTAAGTAGACTGAAGACTCTGTTGACATTTGCCAACCAAGGGAAAACTCAATAAGCAAGTCGATGACGAAAGGGGAAAATATATATACACTAAAATACATTAGTATAAAAATATTTACACCCAAGCTTGGGGCTCAAGCATAATATCTTTTCAAGTAGAGCCCATTCATGGGCTCAGCCAACATATTCCCTTCATAATATTCTAATTCATAGGTTCATTTTTCTAAGACACGTCGCATGATATAAGGACCATGCCACATGGAGTTGAACTTGCCTGCCCCCAGCGGTTCTTTGGCTTGGTCATACAAGAGGACCAAGTCACCCTCAACGTACTGTCAAGGACAAACAGACTTATCATACTGGACCTTGACACGTCGGTTTTTCACTTCAATAGTCGTAGAGGCATATTGGCGTTGCTCATCTAGAGTCTTTAGGTGCACGAGGTGTTGTTCGAGATCAAAAGTGTCATCTAGGAGCTTAACTTCCAATCTAAGAGAAGTGATATTTCATTCAATAGGTAGGATCGAATCCACACCGTGTACTAACAGAAAAGGAGAAAAATCGGTGGAAGTCTTAACCGAGGTTTGGTATGCCCAAATTGCAGGGTAAAGCATGAGATGCCAGTCATATTTTCTCTGGCTGACAAATTTCTACAAAATGGTCTTGAGAGACTTGTTCACGGCCTCCACTTGTCCATTTTCCTGGGGGTAGTAAGGGGAATAATGACCATGTTTAAACCCCAACTTTGATGCTAATTATTTCATCATTTCGTTCTGAAAGTGATTGCCATGATCGGTGACAATCTCACTCAGGATTTTGAATCTGTCTATAATTTGATTGAACATGAAAAATGCAACAGTCTTGCCATTAGATTTAACTGTAGGCATGGCCTCGACCCACTTGGTAAAGTAGTCTATGACCACAATAATATGTTGATTCCCCCCAGCTGAAGTTGGGTTGTAATCCACAAAATCCCCCCCCACTTGGTGAAGGGACCGAAGGTAATGACTGGGTGAAGAGGGGTTGGATGCAAGTGGATCTTTCAACTGAAAACCTGGCAGGGGTGACACTTTTTGACTACTTCGACATAATCTTTAAAAATAGACAGCCAAAAATAACTAGCTCACAAAATCTTTTGGGATGTCGCAAGCCTAGATAAATGACCACCACAAGCCCCACTGTGACGGTCATTAATAAAGGACTCACCCTCCTCATGAGTCAAGCAACGATGCAAGATATTTTCAATGCCTCGGCAATACAAAGTGTCACTGATGATAAGGTAGTTCTTAGCTTGATATTGTATGCACCGCCAATCTTCTCTTGAAAGATGCTGAGAGATACTCAAGGTTTGAAGGTAGATCAAATATATCCATACCAGGGGTCCAAAGACGAGACAAGGAAAATGTGTTCATCCGCAAATGAATTGACATGAATAACATCCTCATCTAACTGAGGGAAGTTCGATATTAACTCAACAAAAACTAGCAATTTCTTGGATTTTTCCAAAGAAAAATTGAGTTCAAACTCTTGCAAGATGACAATCCATTTATTATGTTTCCCCCCTATGATACACATAGTAAGGACATATTGAAATGGATTTACGTTGGCAACTAAGATAGTTTTTCAAAGAAATATATAGTCCCATAATATTTGAACCACGTGTACGACAGCCAAAGCTAGATTCTTAATATGAGAGTACTTGAGTTAAAAGCCGACTAGGTTTCGACTAAGGTAGTAAACGATGTGCTCATGGAACTCATCATATTCCTGAACTAAAACCATACCAATCGTCCCTTTGGACGTGACGATATAAAGAAAATAATTTCTACTATAGTCTGGAAGCTTCAGCAGAGGCGTCGATACCAAGGCTTTCTTAAGAGCATCAAAGGATTCTTGGGCTCACTCATCCCATATAAGCAAAGTGTCCTTCTTCAAGATATGCATGAAACCCTTAATAATATTGGCATAGTTTACTATAAACCAACGTAAGAAGTTAGCTTTCCCCTGTAAACCTTCAAGCTGACGAATATTGTGTGGGGGAGGAAATCAAAGTATTGCCTCAACCTTTAAAGAATACACCATGATCCCAATCTCAGAGACTAAGAATCCTAAAAGATGACTCAACCTAACACAAAAGATGCACTTATGAGGGCTCAAACGGATGCGATAATAGCGACATCTTTAAAAAACTAGCTAAAGGTGGGAAGAGTGATCCACTCTCTTGTGAGAGTGAGCAACGAGATCATCAAGATATGCTTCAACTATATGTTTGAGATCATTAAACGTGAAGTTCATGGCTCATTGGAAGCTTGCTCCGACGTTTGTAAGGCCAAAAGGCATTTTTCGGTATGCGAAAGTACCCAAAGGATACATAAATTCCATCTTATGATGATCCTCGGGTTTAATTTGAATATGGTTGTATCTTGAAAATCCATCCATAAAAGAAAATACCTCGCTTCTCACACACTCATTGAGAATCTGATTAATGAATGGTGTCGGGAAGTTGTCTTCAGGATAGGCCTTATTCAGGTCTGAAAAATCCATGCATACACAGATGGTTCCTTGCTTCTTATTCACAGGAACAAAGTTGGATACCCATTCAGTCAAGGGAACTGGATAGATAAAGCCTGCATTAAGCAGTTGTTGTAGGTAAATCCCCCTGCAGACAAGTGGATTCCCTCTTGGTCTCTAGACTCCTAAGGCCAAGACAGAAAAGTGCTTAACATGGACACTGACATCCTTTTAGATATAATCAAGCTAACATATGAAGGAGAAGAAGAAATATATGTACCTTATTAATGACGTTTTTCCTTGCAAAGTCTAGGCTGAGATTTGATCCTGAGCTCCTTGATAGGTCCTGTAGAACAAACAAAGATACAATGGACTTCCTACTCTACTAATATTAGCTCAAATATAGATCCATCTACTGCAGACAAATTCATATGGAACAAACATAAGTTTGAAAGAAACAGGCCAAGCATTGATTATTAATGAGAACAAGTAAAAGTACTTACAATCCTTTGATGAAGGTGCAACAACTTCTTCCAGTTCTCCTTGTCCAATCCCTTTGCTCAAGTAATCTCCATTGATTTCTTTGATGATAGCTCACTCATGAGATCATAAGTTTGATGTAATTCTCAATGTCCATCCCTCCTTTCACCATGAGGAGGCCTCCTTATATAACCTTGGAGAGGCCTAACCACTTGAGATATCTTTGGGATAAGTTGAGGATTCCTCTCCTTCAGTTGAGGATCTTCCCTAAGATCATGCCTTGACCCAAGATTCAAATCCAACTACCTTCATATATTGAGGGGATTGTCCCCTGATTTCCTCCAACAAACCAAAAATTCACTCATAAAGGGTAGCACTCCCCCAAAAGGGTGCACAGAGTGCTCAAACACTCCCCCAAAGAGGCCCAGGGAGCGCTAGCATTCCCTAACAGTGGGTAGGGGAGCCCTCCTCTCCAAAATCCATTTTTGAGTGGTTCTTTTAGTGGAAAAAGGTTTGTACTCCATGTCAAGTGATTTCTCTTCTTCAAAACTAGTCTTTCAGGTGTCTTAAGTGTCTTTGTGATGTCATTAGAGGCATGACATAGGCAATATGGAAGTATGATTTTTGTGACACTTGCAACACTTGTGTTCAATATGTGACACTTGCGGACTAGATGCGACACTTATAACACTTGTAATGATGACACTTGCGACACTATTGAAGTGAGTAATTTTGATGTGTAACAGATTGCTCCCCAAAGTATGAAGTTAAAAGACGATGATAACTGAAGTACTTTGTAGACTTTTCAAGCAAGGGTATGGATGCAGAGAGGATGGAAAAAGCTGCACACAACCACCAAACAAATATTATGACATGTTTCAAACCCAAGGCAAGCATACCTATGCTTGAGTGATAAAGACTTTTTAGGTATGGCCGCCATAAAATACACTGTGGATCCATAATTATATTGAAAAAAAGGTATAGCCACTGAAGATACAATGTGGATCTATATTCCTATGACCTGATTTGATCGTAGCCATGAAGAAGACACAGTGTATCTATGAGATGATAAGATATAGCCACGACCAATACAAAGTGGATCTATGTAACAGTATATGTGTCATAGTTCAAAAGAACTCCTTTGCAACCTAGGCAAAGTACATATAAGAGTGATGACTTAACCCAGGGTCTTCTTACCAATCCCGATGTAGTTCGAGTCTAACCATGTGAATAGATGTCTTGATGTTGAACATGGTAGAAACCACTTGATTACCGGTCAATGAGGTAAACCGTTAACAAGCATGAGGGAGATCACCATTGATGTCAATGATTCCCAAGGTACTCTAGTACATTCCAACGAATGTGAATGGATGAGCTGAAGTATAACATCCATGGAATCATATGATCAGAGGAAAATTATGTAAACCCATTTTTGGATGCTAGGAGGCCTTCCATTGAGGCATGCAGGTCCCAAGGTACTAACTGGTTTCTAGCTCTAGTTCCCGAATAATGGTTTCTAGGTCTAGTTCCCGAATATTGTGTTGAAGTCAAAAGGAATAGACTCGTCGAAGGAGGGCCTTGATGTATACCCCATCAACGACATGAAATAGAAACAGAGATGTAATTGGTGGATCAAATGAACATGGACTGACACATGTATTGAAATAGGATATTTGTGATGGCTAACTCTCGAGGAAGATACTTCCCTTAAACATTGAGGCACATTAGTAGAAACATGACATGGACCAAAACTTGATAATGCAGTGGATGTTGTGAATTTCGTCAGGTGACCCAAAAGAGTAAAAGAAACTCAGAGGATTGGCTCAGTGCAGAGGCTCAATGGATTAAAATGCATGAAAAGACAAAGTGTCATGTTCAAGGGCATGAAAAGAAGGTTCAAGAGAGGTGTCTGTTTCATTTTTTAACTATCTTGACATAGAAAAAGAACTATGCTCAAGGCTCTAGGTTCAATCCCCAGATTTTTGTTTCATTTTTTAATGAGATTTCCACAGAGAAGAGAAACTATGCTCGTGGCCTCTGTTTCATTTTTTAACAAGCTTTCCATAGAGAAGAGAAACCGTGCTCGTGACCTCTCTTTCATTTTTTAACGAGCTTGCCACAGAGAGAAAAACTATGCTCGTTTCCTCTGTTTCATTTTTTAACGAGCTTGCCACAGAGAGAAAAAATATGCTCGTGGACTCTTCTTGATCATGGATTGCAAGAGAATAACGCTCTAGAAGGACACCATGTCAAGGGACAAAACTTGGTCATGGCTTCTAAGAGATCTTCACTGGATGGAAGAAAATCACTCTAGAAGGAACACATGTCGAGGGTCGTGACAAGGGTAAGGAGATCAGGCTCCAATAGCCCTACCGAAGAGATCACCATCTCAATTACCGGATCCAAATCATCAGAAGTTGAAGTCATGGGAGACAATGCCACATAATTGACATGTGGCAGGGGCGATATTGTCTTCATATAAGAACCATTTAGGGAGGTAATCCAGTCAGGACCGATGAACGAAAGTTGATCAATAGTCACCATTCTTCCATCATGTGGGAAATATATCACACGAAAAAGAGTGGACACAATAGCTTTCATGGAATAGAAATAATCTCACCCAAGGAGTAAAGTGAAATACAAAGGGTCTCGAACTACCATGACATCAATAAAGACAGTTTTCCCTCCCAAAGTTACAAGAAACTGAGGAAGGGTCCCTAAAGTTTGACTAGTTCTTCTGTTAAAAGATAATAGATTTTTTGTAACCAACGCAAGATGAGGACAACCCAAAGTGTGCCAAGAAACAAAGGACAAAATATTAATGGATGCACGTTCATCTATCAGTGTTTGAGGCATGTCTTGACCACAAACCTGTACTATAATCTGGAAAGGAATGTGAGAGGGAAGACGAGGTCCAGTTAGTGCACCCCAATAAAAAAGGATGGCCTCATTTCTTGGAGGGGGTTTCGCGGGAGAAGGAGGAATTCCCCCCAACATGGTAGATTCTGTATCAACGAGAAAAACGTGGGTTGTATCGGGTTTACTCTCTAGAGGGAGATTAGGATCGACTGATTATGGGATCAGATCGACCACGCTAGTACTCTTCATAGGAAGGGTGGGATTGATCAATGATGTAACCAGAGAAATCACTTTGGCACTCTTCGGATGAACGGTGAGACTAACTGAGGAAGGGACTATATCAACCACGTTGGCACTCTTCAAAGGAGGAGTGGGATTAACCGATGATAGGATCAGATCGACCACTTTGGCACTCTTCATATGAAGGGTGGGACTGACCGAGGAAGGAGCTAGATCAGTCACTTGGGTTTCACTTTTCAGAGGAAAAGTGGGGTTGATTGAGGAAGGGACTGGATCAATCACTTTGGTGAGTGGTTCAACCAAAGATTAAACTAGATTGACCACCTGATCAACCAGATTGACTGGAGATGGAACCGGATTGACCAATCCATCAACTAACGATGGGTCCGGAGAAAGATTACAATAACCTTTTGGAAGTTGAAGTTTTTCCAAAAGAGAATAAGCCTCGTCCATACGAGGACAAAGGTGAGAATAATGATCACCTTTTCATAACATACAAGGAAATTTGATAGTTGTCTTATTCTTACCAACCTTGACGTCACTAGTTGATGGGTATCACCGGCATGTCCAGTAGAGGTCGATGACATGGAGGACCACATTTCTAAGACCTTGGGAATACCAGGGAAATTCCTCAGAAAGTGGTCACCCTTACAAATATTGCAAGGGAATTTTGGTTTCGGATTCTTCATTTTAATATTGTTGACCTCATCAACACTCCCAGTACTATTAACAATAGTTGGCTACTTGGATCCAACATCTGATGTTGTTGGAGCCTTGGTCTTTTTCGGGCTCTTCTTCTTCTTCTCTTTCCATTTCTTCTTCTTCTGATCAACCTGGCCACTTGCTTTAGAGCTTTCACTAGGCGAAGAAGGAGAAAGGGAAGGATACTTAATGGGTGAAGAAGGTGAAAAGTCGTCATGAGGTTGATGTGTGGGTGGTGTATTGACATATAAATTATTATGTGTAGTTGAAACATTGGGAGGATTCGAGATCACCAGAGTGGGGAAAAACCAAACCGGTAATCCGATGGTGAGTCCTGAAAGACTCAGTGTGGCAATGTATGGAGAACCAAATTTTCCAAAAGAAAGAAAGGTGTAAGGTTCCCCGGGACAAGGGTTCCCTCCATTGGTACTCTCAGGATTTGATTCCATTAACACTGACTTGACCTAAGGTCCATTAAGTAATACAAACAACACACGCTATGAACCCGAGAAGCAAACAATCAAACAAGCCTTCCTACAATGAAACCACTAGTTGGTGATGAAATCCAACATCGTGAGATAAAAATAGGAAGGGGCGGGGATAGAGCAGGTGTATCAGTTATATTGGTGACCTGCTTAATGGACTTATGCCTTGGTGCAATATTCCACGCAGTAATTGTGGATTTACCCTCCAAGGAGTCCGAGCGAGTTTGACCAACATCTGTTCCAGGTACAGTGAGACTTCCCTTCACCGTCACCTTGTGTGAGACCCTAAAAATTATGGCTACTAAGGTCACCAAATCCCAGTCAGCCCCTGGGCGGGTATAGTCGACAGTCCAGTTGGAACGTATGGGCAGGATAACAAGTCTAAAATCAACTCAAGAGGCTCCCACACATAATCATGGGTATACCTTCAAGTGACCCCAAAATACGATCTAACTACTACAAATGGTTGAAACGTGGAGGGATAATCTCCATAACTCTCCCGAATGTGACCTTGTGCATAACCCCCGTGTGAGAGGGGGATCCCAAAAATCCTATACTACAATTGGATTTTATCTCCCTATCGCAAGATGCTAAGTTTTTTTTATAGCTTTGGAAAGTTATCCTTTCAACCTATTACAAAGCCCTACACCTTAAACTAATGTAGGTTTGCTAACAAAGATGTAAAAATTCTGATAAATTTTATTTAAGATTTGATTTTAGTGGTTTTTGTTTACTTAGAGGTGTATGAGAGTTAAAACTAATGATATTATGACTCAGTTCCCAAAACATGCATAAGAAATGATAAGCAATATTTTTTTTCAATGAATGTCTAATTAAGAGAAGGAAAAGGATTTTCCCTTCACTATCAAACACTAAGATGCAATGACCTCATGTAATATTCCTCAATAAGGAATCCAATGCAATGCTAAAATGTTTATATGTGACTGATAACCAGTAGATGTACATCTTCCTATGCTAATCGGACTTCAAGAGTTGTGAGATTTAAGCAATCTGGAAGCAAACTTCACATAAACCAAAAGACACCCTTGTTGTGATTAAAAAACAAACAAAAAGCCAAAAAATCAAAAGGAAGGAAAAAGATCTTGGAAAAGATGACTCAAAGATCAGAAAGAAAAGTATAAAATACCTTCGAAACTCCTTACAAAGATTTCACTCAATCGGATAAATGAGAAGAAAACGACAAATTGACTCTAAATCACCAAGGACAAAGAGTTATTGCAAGGTAAGGGCAAGTGTCAAAAATCCAAACAAGAGATGATTAATCTCAATAAATCAAATAATTGGAGGCTAAACAAGGACACACTAAGATAGCATAAACCCTGAGCAGATGAAATAGAAAAAAGACTGAGAAAAACCCACTCCCAAGAAGCTTTTTGCGAAAAAAGGGGGTAGAGCTCCACCAAAAGGGGACACAGAGCGCTCCAACACTCTGTTGAAGGCTACAAGGGAGTGCCAACACTTTGGTGATAAGGGAAGGGGAGCGTTGGCCTCTCACAACTCAAAATTTCACCCAGAAATCCAAAACAACTCAGGAAAAATGAAAAATTCAGTGTTTAAGATAAATCCAAGAGCCAACAATCAAACCTAAGGATCAGAGACATCCATGGAGAAGGTCAAAGAGTGATCAAATCGAGCCAAGAAAATACCTAGGAAAGGAAACAAATCAGAGCTCCTCCCTAGTATGGTTGCCAATTTTTGTTGTAGGTGAATCCCCCTACGGACAGGTGGATTCCCTCTTGGTCTCTAGACTCCTAAGGCCAAGACAGAAAAGTGCTTAACATGGACACTGAAATCCTTTTAGATCTAATCAAGCTAACATAAGAAGGAGAAGAATAAATATATGTAGCTTATTAATGACGTTTGTCCTTGCAAATTCTAGGCTGAGCTTCAATCCTAAGATCCCTGATAGGTCCTATAGAAAAAAAAAAAAGATACAATGGACTTCCTACTCTACTAAGATTAGCTCAAATATAGATCCATCTACTCCAGACAAACTCATATGGAACAAACATAAGTTTGAAAGAAACAGGCCAAGCATTGATTATTAATGAGAATAAGTAAAAGTACTTGCAATCCTTTGATGAAGGTGCAACAACTTCTTCCAGTTCTCCTTGTCCAACCCCTTTTCTCAAGTAATATCCACTGATTTCTTTGATGACATCTCACTCATGAGATCATAAGTTTGATGTAATTCTCAATCTCCATCCCTCCTTTCACCATGAGAAGGCCTCCTTATATAACCTTGGAGAGGCCCAACCACTTGAGAGATCTTTGGGATAAGTTGAGGAATCCTCTCCTTCAGTTGAGGATCTTCCCTAAGATCATGCCTTGACCCAAGATTCAAATCCAACTACCTTCAAATATTGAGGGGATTGTCCCCTGATTTCCTCCAACAAACAAAACATTCGCTCAGAAAGGGTAGCGCTCCCCCAAAAGGGTGCACAGGGTTCTCAAACACTCCCCCAAAGAGGCCCAAGGAGCGCTAGCATTTCCTAACAGTGGGTAGGGGAGTGCTCCTCTCCAAAATCCATTTTTGAGGGGTTCTTTCAGTGGCAAAAGGTTTGTACTCCCTGTCAAGTGATTTCTCTTCTTCAAAACTGGTCTTTGGGGTGTCTTAAGTGTCTTTGTGATGTCGTTAGAGGCACGGCATAGGAAAGATGGAAGTATGATGTTTGTGGCACTTGCAACACTTGTGGTCAAGAGGCAACACTTGCGGACAAGATGCAAAACTTATAACACTTGTAATGACGACACTATTGAAGTGAGTAATTTTGGTGTGTAATAGCAGTTTCTCCACATCTGCCTTAATAGTAGGGGCCTTCCTAGGATTGACGGCTCTAAGTTGTTGTCGAACAGGTTTAACATCCTAGTAGGATTTAATATCATGTTCAACAATACGAGGGTCAATTCCTGGAATCTCTTCATATGACCAAGCGAATACATCACGTAATTCTTTGAAGAGTTCGATGTAGATATGAATTTCTTCAGGAGAACAATCCACATTGATATAGACATTTTAAACTTTACTAGGAATACGAGAGATATTGATCATGACTGTAGGAAAAATAATCGCCATGTTTCCTTCATTATAAATGTCATGCGTATCAAGTGGAACTACGACATGACCGACTATCTCGTTCAAGGTAGATCTAAAATCATCTTGTTCGATTCTAGCAAGCTGGGGGAGGAAGTAAGAGCAATGATGCGTATCATCCCATGGCCTATCAAAACCATTCATGGCATCTACGATTGCTTCATCTGAAGGTAAAGTATCGTCGAGGAAATCATATGGGCCAAAGAACATGATCCTCCTCATCTGTCTGCGAGGAGACAAGATCTGGGTCAACAACAGAGTCAAGAATATCATGATACATTATATTTGTTTCCGACAACGAAATTACCATTCTAGTGTGTGACTAACCTTCAAAAGATGAGGTCGAGGAAGGTAGTGTCCAAGGATCATTAAAATATGAAGTGCAGAAAGGAATTAACCTCATTGATGAAGCAACCCTACTTAAGATGGCATAGATATGATGAATTGGTGCCACGAAATCAAAGGTACCCATAAGGGAGTAATACATTCCGACACCAATATCCTTATTTTTCGACTGAGAATTGTCGATCACAGGGATCGAAGGTCCAACTAATGCATTGGGGATAGCGTACGCAAAGAAAAACTGATCAATCATTGCGATTTTCCCATCGCGAGGAAAACATAAAGTACGAAAAATGGACAATACGAATGCAGTCATAGCATAAGTCCAGTTACACCCTTGTAATAAGTTATAGTCAAGGGGTGCATCAACCACCTCTATATCCACCTCCATCGTCTTCCCACCTAACTGGACCGGAAAGGTAGGACGAATATTGTGGGGACGGAAATAACAACCATCAGATGTGATCAACATGGTCGAAGATTGAGAGAGGGTTGGAGAGCCAATGAATTTCCAACAGGTTATGGACATCACACATGTTGCAATGCCTTCATCAATAACAATACATTTGATGGTATACTTTGAGTAATCCATGTGGATTTGGAAGGCCACATGGTAAGGCAAGAGATGCTTCACATCCGTGAAGTCAAACTTGATAACCTTAGAGCCACAGGGGTCTAGATCTCCTAACACAGATAACAAGGAATTCCTCTGTGAAGGACATGTCTGGAGTACCTCTAAATCCAACATCGCACAAGGGGTTTGACCTAGATCCTCAACAATAGAGTAATTCTGGGAAGATCTAGAATTAGGGTTGTGCATACAGAGTTTGAGTACTCCCTTTGGAATACGAGGTAGAGGCTCTAGTTTTTTTTATCTCTAAAGGATTCTCTAGAGGAGGGGGAGACTCTAGACCTAGAACAACCTATGAAGAACTGTAATTGCGAGAGAAAGTGGCTACATTAACTTGATACTTGACCATATTGATGCATAGATGGTCATCGTCTTGCACCAGTGGGTTTTGACTCCCATTCATTGCATTTCTGGCATTAGAGGAGCTCAAGGCCATGTGTTGATTATGTGGAAAAGGATTAGTCAACACAGTGGGCAATAGATATAAAATCTTCACATCCTCCTCGAGGTTGGGCCACAAGTGGGTAAGGTGATCATCAGTGCAAAGCTTATAGTGGAATTTCACCTTTCGCTTCTTTTTCTTTCCCTCACCAGCATTAATCTTCAATTTATCATTATTATCATTGCCCTTGGGTTTATTATCATTATTCCTCCCACCCTTACGGTTATTACCACGTCCTTTCCTTTTATTCCCTCCTGGTTTCTAGTTACCATTCGGGTTAGTTGACGACTGCACAGAATGAACATCTATCAACTGAGTGGGAGTGGAGGATAAAAACAAAGCTTGTCCTCCTACAGACCGTCTTAGAGACAACTCTTTCAACTAGCTTGTCACCAAGTCTGTAGATATGACATTTGCAGAGCCTATAATGCCATCGGCATCAAGCCCGTGATTTTGTTTAGGGTTGTAGTTCGACCTTGGTGCATCAGGAATAATTTCATATAGTATCCCAGAATAAGCATATATTAGATCTAATTGTTGGGATTTGAAAATTGCTTCCTCTTCAGATGTTACCCCAGATGTAGAGACATCCTTCAAAATATAAGGCAGTAAATACTTAAGAAACCATTCCAATAGGAACTCTGGAGGAATGGAGGCTTTGATCAACCTCTTCCGTCTACGCCACTCTTGGACGTGATATGAGATATGAGTGGCTTTGACCTGTCAAAGGTCCTAGAGAATTTATATCCCAACATCGTAAAAAACCAACAATTGGAAGTGGTTGAGAAAGACTAAAACCATCTGGTTAAAGTTACCATATGTCCCCATAGGTATCCCTATGTACCATTTCACCATGACCCCCATGAGGGTGCATTGAAACAATCTTAAACGAATAGAATTGTCGTTAAGAGAATTGGAAAAGCACCAAAGATGAAAGGTATTGACATGATCACCATTATCCTCACCAGTATTTCCCTCGAATTTTAGAATATCCAAAGGAATCTTGGTGGGGACGGGGGGCCATGTTGGGCCATGATGCACTGGGTCATTTATTAATCTTGGCAAGTTTGGAAAATTGAGCGTGGCCAGAAAAGGGAGACGGGGTTGCAGCATCTGGCCCCAAGCTCTCAGGAAATATTGTTGTTGGGGAATCACAACCCATCCAGGGTTATGATATGCACCATGGCCCTGTCCGGGATTGTAAAACCCCCCTCCAAACTAATTCATAAAGGGTTGGTTGGGCATCATTCTAGTAGGAATGTTATGATGAGGATTGTAAATATTTCCCCCAGCCAGAGTAGCTCTAGGTTGGGGGTTTCCCAAAGTGTGAAACTGACCTCCCTCAGGTGGAAATCTAGAGGATAAAGGTGGATTTTTCATGCCAAACATGTTGGTTGGAGTCGATGTGGAGGAGGTAGGTGTAAAGGATGAAACATAAGAAACAACTTCTCCGCCTAGTTGATTACTCCATCGAGGAGCATTAGGACTAGGATTAGACCCAGGGTGAAAATGAGGTAGGATTCCAACTGCAGGAGTTGGTTGGGGAATATGAGCACCACCAAACGATAGTGGAATATGAGGAGGAGACATGCTCCCAAGTCCAATACTAGGATACTAAGATTCAAGTTAGACGTTGGAATGGAGGATGAGAATTTTGATGTGAAATTCGACATACCATAAGAAAAGGGGCTAGAGGTCATAGGGATAGACTAAGTATTGTAGCCCAACGAATGAAAAAGAGACCTAAAAGGGTTTGTGACTATAGTTTGATTATTAACTATAGGCTGGACAAGAGTGATTATGGGAACCTCCCACACTACAACCGTAGTGGTTGAAGGCATAAAAAGAGTTCCATTAACTATGGTAGGTGTGGGACTCAAAGGAATCCCAATATATTTCTGAATCGACTCAGTACTCATACTTGTATGACCACAAGTCTGGTAGGTGGAGGTGTGTGTACCATGTTTGATAACTTTACGCCTTTTAGAAGGAAAAGACTCAATATGAGGTGGTAATTTCAACAAACGACGAGACCTGAGAGGAAGTTGGTCTGGATCCATGATGACTCAATACTTGAGATATAAAAAAAAATCCTAAGTCCAACTAACAATCAAAGAGAACACAAAAGTAAACAAAATGCCAATATGCACACAAACATAATGAAGTTGTTGAAAGGGGCCTCCCTCCCTAAAGTAGGTATGCCTATCCCAAGAGGTTCCTGAGACTCCATTCAAAAGATTGGAGGTATCAAAATCAGTTATAAGGCCCCTCATGGGCTTAACAACCAGTCAATTAGATCCCCCCGAAGAGGTAATCCTCCATAAAGGTTGTGTGTTGTCTGACCCTTATCTGACTTAGGGTACCTGCAGAATAACCTCTGCAAGTAACCTATGTGGCTACCTATGTCAAGCAACTAAGCCACCACGATATAACTAATGTACAGACGAATATTCGTAAGTCAAGTCCACCGTATGGGCATGGTAACAAATCCAGAAATCTCTAAAGCATTTCCTCTCACAGAGGTAAAGGTACTAGAAAGACCCCTAGAAATATATATGACACTAAGAAGGTATTGGAGGGATATCTCCTCAACCAATTTCGCGTGACCTCGTGCTTAACTCTGGTGTGCGAGGAGCCTCCTGACGTCACCAATTATACAATGGATTTCACCACTCCCTTAGTCAGACACATATGTTGAGTTTAATATCCTTGGAGAATTTTACTCACAAAATCATATTCCAAGGCTCTAAATCTTAAGCTAGTTTGTGCACCCAAAAAAATAAAATCGTTTCTAATCAATTTTAAATTTATCAATGTTACTTTTAGTGGCTTTGCTTACTCAAAAGCAGGGATGATTTTAGGGGCTAAATTTCACTCATGGGCTAATTTTCCATGGTTTTTCCAAAAAAGAGATTCGCTATTTTAAAAATGATTCGCCCAAATTCTATAGGATAAAATTATTTTACCTTAAAAATCGCCAAAATTTTATAAA
>ML779785.1:431513-450509 GCA_009831015.1 Picea engelmannii
TGTCGGGAACATATCGTGACCGTCGGATTGCCTAACTACAAATGCATACTAATGCATACTAAAGAAACACACTTTTACCTAACGACATATTAGACCAAGTAGATCTTAACTAACTCCTAAGTGTCTAAATATCCTAACAATACCCAATGTGCCCTTACATTGGGTTCAAGTTTGCCATACTTATGAAAAGCACTTTTCCATGGTGTGTTGGAGCTCAACCAACCTCTTCACCATATGTTTAATAATTCTCATTCATTATTACAATAGGACTATGCTTCCTTATATAGCCTGATCACGATCCCAATTCAACACACATGAAACTAAAATTTTCTCTTGAATGCACCCAAGCATTATTCCTTCATTAGTAACCAGGGTGCCAACACTCATGCCCACCCAAAATTCTATTTTCTTTAAAACCTCTACAATTCAAGTAGAGTATTGGAAGGTCCTCCTTCCTTAATGGGAAATCCATTGTCTACCCTCTTATGAAAACATGCATTTCCTCAATGCATTACATGCAATGTGCTAACTACAAGCACCTTTATTCCCAATCTCTCTAGATTGGTCATTATACTCATGGTACTCCTTACTTTATCAACTATTTAGATTCTTCTTTCATGAATCTCTCCCTACTTGGGTAGCAATGGCATACAATAGCCACTCAAAAATTTTCGCATATCAGTAAGATAATGAAATCTTTTCAGAAGGGGTTCTTACCAAATCCCTTCATACCTTATGCCATACATGCAAGAAATTTTTTATACCTGTTCAGACTGCTAGCACCCTTTCTTTTATATTTTTACCTCATCAGTAGTGCTTCATGGGGCTCCCAAGGTCCCCTCAACAATCTTTCAACAATGGTATTCTCGCATTCACCCTCTTCTTGAGGTTTTCTACCATCAGTAACTGTCTTTCCCAACAATTTCAATTTCTTTCTACACATGGAATACATCAAAATTATATTAGTCATCATGTAAAATAAAAATGCATGTATCATAGCATTCCAATCAATAAAACATTTTCATATATGTATTATCATATATTTATGCACTTCATCACATTATCCTTAATGTTTCGTGAGTGCAACACAAACAATTCTCAATTGTTTTTACAATCATACAACCATCATCATTATGGTGTCAAAACATTTACCCGCATCATTAAATCGGTCTCTCATACCAGAGAAATACAATAAACAAAAAGAAAGGAGTCAAGGAAATATTCCCTCGTCTAACTCCTAAACAACCCTGGACTTTTAGTCCAACTGAGTTATTTTCCATGGCCTCACTGCATTTATTTATTCATTTTCCCTTTTTCCAGTTGTACTTGTTCCCACAACTTCTCTTCTAAGGCTTACAACTCTATTAAACAATTCAAATTTTTTAGGGTGAGAAAATTGTTCCTCCTTTTCTCCTTCTTTGCTTATGCAATCTACTTCTTATTGTGGTATACATGCTCTTTTCCTTGAGTAGTCTTAGTTAGGTTCACCTCAACCTTCTTGGTAAATCAACATGCTACCACAACAAACCTTTTGTTTGCAATGGATTATGAACCTGTGTACTCTACACATTACCATTTAGTTATCATAATATTCTATATTCGTTTGTTATTTTTCCACTCATACATTTTGTTTTAAAATGTAATCCAGGATTCTTATACACACACACTTGCATCCCACCACTCAATTCTCAGCAGTCATTAAGGTTGTGACTATGTTTTCCTGACAGAGTCTTCACACAGTTTCTCCATAGGAAACTCCTTCAGCATGCAACTTCCTTATTGCATATCCATCACTATCTTTGATGGCCTCCACCTTGAGTTAGCTTCCGTTGTTTACCAAATATTCCATAAGGAATATAAACATGCATCTTTGTTATGCATCCAACTTATTTATCCACACATATTCCTTATTTTGTTAACTTACATCCATGATGTACTTAACCACATGCATAATCATAAGCCTATGTGCAGCTACCATAGGTATATTTCACATCTCACATACATATTTACTTTAAAATCATTCAACTCATGATTGTTCACAATCGCTCTCATGCGATCCCCAAAGGCATAATCATGTTGCTTCTTATCATGACAAAAGAGCGTCCTTGCTCATTTAATCTTTCATCTATTTATACTAGCCTTTACTGAGGGAATGGAACACATTTCCATCAAGATATCATTCAAAGAAGAACTTTCATGACTCTTTAGAATGGGGTCAACCATGCATCCATGGTATTCATTTAATCTTGGAAAGTGCAATTCATGTCTTACATTTCTATCATCCAGGCAGTCACATTGTTCCTTTAATATACATATTCTCATACATCATATATGTGAATCATTTTCACATTTAATATCATTCATATCTACTTGGTCTTAAGATCAGTCTTCATATAAAGAAACCCCACAATGCATTAAATCCATGCACTCAAGAATATACAAACCAACTAAACATTCATCATGAAAGCTCATTCCTTGCACCTTTTCCATGTCTTTCATACACATGGACATATCAGACTTCCAGATCCTTCTCCCAAGGATATTCCAATCATTCTTATGATAAGTCTTATAGAGATAATCATCACTGAGCTTCTCCCTCGACTAAGAGCTTGCAGTCATTCACATGATATCCACATGGAAGTTTAACATACATAGTCGTCACTATTTTCCCCTTTCTAAACGACAACAACCAGTAAGAAGGAATTTTTCCTCAACCAGTATAAAGCTATTCAACAACCCAGAAATACCATCTAGGCAATTTCAACAATGCCCAAGGCAACACCACAACTTATCAAGTTTTTGACTAGTCTTGATTAATAGACCTTTCGATCAAGGGAATCCTTTTATAGATTCCCCCTCACTATGATTTTAAATATACCAAGCCATACCTTATATGGATACCATCCACTTATGGATGTCAACCTGACCCATTGGTCATCTAGAAGTGTCCCAACAATTCCTCTACCACATCCAGGATCAACATTTCATTAATACTCCTACCTTATCCTCATAAGGCATTATGTTCTCAACATCATCAACCCTTTACTTATGCTTCCATAGTCAGATCATCACTAACCATACAATCTATGACACCACCATATTTTACATTCAATGACAGACTATAATAAGCATATATGCATGTCATATGCATTCTCTATTTTTGTGATATGCATTTCATCATATCTCCGTGCACCAAGCATTATACCCATGTCTGCAATGCAAACAGGTTCCATTTACATACCTCTTTCCTTTCCATGAATATACCTACCCTTATTTAATAGGGATTTACACTGCTTTAGCACAACCATGATCTTTTGAACTTGCTCATGTCATTTCACTTCTTCCATGAGGTTCATCCTCACTACTCATGACTTCTTTTATTTTTATAAAGAGAGATTACCCAGTAGGAATTTTTCCATTTATAACAGGTCAAGTAGGTTGATCTCACCTACTCCAATAAGGCCTCTAGAAATGGAGGATTTTTCTCCCAAATCCAAATCCTTCATTAATCAACACTTTTAATTAACATAGGCTTCATAAGCCCACTTTTTAGGCAATTCATGCCACCTATTCAGTCCATTTTCCTTCTGGACTCAAGTATTCTTTAAAATAAGTTTATGCCATTTTCATCCAAGTTTTATTATTAATGCCCCTCAGCATTATCCCACTTTTGTAGGACTGGCTATCATTTCTCCAAAAGAAATGATAGGCTTCTTCTGCCACAATCTAGCATGATTCAATCTCGTTGAGTAAAATCCCAACTGAATTTTAATTTGCATCCTTATCCTCAAGGAACTTATGCAGATAATTTTTGAATGGTAGTAATACTATCAACAGGCTCATCTTAGCCTTGGTAAACTAGTCTTATGACTATTCCCCGGCCCATCTAGGCCTGCGTTTGAATCATTCTCTTCTATATAGGGTAGTGCAGGGTTCCATCTCCCTTAAAGTTTTCTAAGAAAGAAAAATAATCACTTGACTCTTTCGTGAGCCTAAGAAGGCCAAGTATTGTTTCCCGCTCTAATACCACTTTGTAACACACCCAACCCCTAAGTACCTTTTTAAGGGAAGGGGCATAAGAATTTAGATTTTCTCAATCATCTTGAATCCTCTTCCCAATATATTTGTCATCTTCTTCTCGTCAAGATATTTCCAATGACTATTACCATGCTCCAATCTGAGCTCTGGATTGGAAGTTATGCCCTTCCAAAGTTCTTCAGGAATCATTGGTCAAGGGCCATGTGGCACCCACGCGGGTTCACCTCATTCGTACCATCTCACCTGGAAAAAACTTGACCAAGGTTGTCATCCTTTAGTGATGACATGGCCATTGGAGGGGAAGTTACAGGGAATGGTCCCCAGACCTTCGTGATCATCGAGCCTTCGATCCTTCATCCTTCCTATCCATGTGTTGGGAGAAGGTCCATTTTTCAGAAAAGGTCATTTTTGGAGAGAAAAGAATGAAGTGGAAATAAAATACATCTAGAAGAAAAAGAAACAGATGTGAAGGAAGCATGCAAGGGAGACCTAACTACATTAGGTTTAGAGTTTTTTCATGATATTGTAATGGATGATAAGACAAGAATATTTATAAGTAGTACCTAGGAGGTCTAGGGAGGGAGAGAGAGAGAGAGAGAGAGAGAGGCTAGAACTGCACCATTGTGTACGCTAATGAGTTAGAGAAGAGTTGAGAAACTCGATCTCGAGGGTTAGATCGCGTGCTAAGGATCTTGGTGTGATCTAGTCAGCCTCACAGGGATCAGGGATCTTGTTGAGATTGTAAGATCCAAGTCTGTAAACACGCATGACGTGATATGTTGCTGAGATATAATAAAAGAGCTTGAGAGCCAAAAAAATTTGGGCATATCCCAGGAGGGGGTGAACCACGATAAAACTTGTGTTATTTGATTGAATGTTATGCATCTCCATTGTTGTTAATGATTAAATGGTAGATAAATAAATGAAGATACTAGTTAGATATTATATTTCACATGCATGAGTAAGAGTGACTGATTAATTAAGATGTTAGAATAAATCAATGAAGATCACAGGGTACAACCACAAATCCCCACTTATTTTCAGGCTGCAAGATTCTGAGTATTGCAGCCACCCATAGAACTATTTTGGGTGAGACTACGCAGTGCACCCTGTGTACTGCGTTTCCTTCTAGTTTACTAGGGGGGGGGCGATAGTTTTAGAGGGATTTTGTTGGAAGCTTGTTAAATATGAACTTGGGTCAACTTATGAAAGAAAGGTAAGATCAGACTAGATAAATTAGTTAACCAACACCATGTATGAAACATTCTTGGAGTCCAAAGTCCTGGAGTTTCCTGGCACTCCTACATCTATGGTGGAGATCAATCCACTATTAAATCCAATGGCTAAGATTCATCCTCGTTCGATGCATAGGCTTATAGGATTTCATCTTTTAACGCTTCGACATTGAACGACCTTTTCTCTACTCGTATATCCTCTAAAGTCTCGAAACCTTGGAATCCTGCCACGTGGCTCCGACCTTTGACCCTATTGGAGCATGCATTTTAACAACCTAAGCCTCTCGGAGTTTCGAACTCCCGGGGTCCCATTAGCCATTAGGTCAAACAACTACGCACCAGGGGTGACACATGAAAAAAAACAAAGATGACACGTGGCCCCATCAATGGGAGACATGTGTCACGTTCCAATTGGCATGCAAGATCTGTAAAAATCATGAATCAAGATGACACGTGGCATGCCGAACTTGGGTCCACGTCAGTGTTCCATATCACTCTGGAATGACAACCCTTAGGAGCCTCCAACCTCTCCTACCTGCGAAATCGCTCGGAGCTCCAAAGTTCAAACTCCTGCCAAAAACCTCCCAATACACTTTTATCCCACGGCCGAGACAGGTCCACGTAGATCCCCAGATCTACGACCATTGTTGCTTCATGAATTCAGAATTTGGGGCTTTGGATGTGTAATTTCCTTTTTACTCTCGTACTGGTCAATGTTTGATTGACCACGGTTTATATTGAATGGTCAAGAGAGACCCCAAATGTTTTTCAGATCAACGGTGCATGCCACTTCACAATTTCGACACTTGGGGGTTCCACCCGTTTAACAATATTTTTCCCCTGGCGTAGCTCAATGTCGAACTAACCACGAAATAGATCCAACCAAATACATTTGGCAGAAGACAAGGGTGACACATGGCCCAATCAACTAGTGACATGTGTCAAGGTCTATTTGACACATAAGGTCTGTGAAATTCATGAATCGAGGTGACATGTGAAACACCTACTATGGGTCCACGTCACCCTAGGTGACATCAACATTCCATGTCACTCTGACCTTCGACGCTCTGGAGATATTATCATTCACCAACATGTCGAATCTCCCAGAGTAGGACTTCGCAGAATTAATTTACGCTATCCTTTCACTAGGATCGATCTAACAGTCGAGAAGGGTCCCAAATGATCCTTAGATCCATGGTCCACGTTACTTCGCAGCTTTGACGTTAGCAGGTTCTGACTGTTTAAAAACCTTTCTCTCTTGGAGTAGTTCAATGCTGAATGACCACGACATAGATCCAACGGTCAGGGAAGATCCTGAATAGCCTCATATCTACAACTGGCTTTACTTCGCGACCAAGAAGTGGATCGGGGTTTAACAAGGGGATGAATCCATGATAATGGGTAAATGACCACCAATTGTCAATCAACCATCAAGTTATTGGTTCGACAGGTCACCTTCAACACATTTGGACATTGCAATTTTCATTCACCTTCGAGCTCCAGACTCCCAGAGTCTCGAACAACTTAGCTCCTTTTTTTTATTGTAGAAAAGGGTTCCAAGGTCATGGTCCTATGGAACTCTATCAATCTCTAGAGGCTACACTCCTAAATCTTAGCCGAAATTTCATTAAGGTCATGGGCATGATCATGTGGTTACTTGGATGACTGGTTTGAAGGAAGTGTCTTCCATTCATATAACTCAAGTTCTCAAACAGGGAAAGGAAATTTGAGGGATCGACCAGACCCAAACAGTCTTGTAGAGTCTATCCCAACTCTTTAGTTGTGGAATTTATCCCTGAGCAATCCCTTTGAGGAATTCTCTAACCAGTACAGAGGCCAAAGCCTTATGTCCCAAATTCATTTAGAACCCCATTACTGGTATTTTTCCTTTTCTGGGTAGAAGTAAGGAGAAAAACATTGACATGGGACAATGGTCAAACTCTACCTCAAAATATTTGATCAACTACACTGTCAGAGTCACAATTATCTAACATCCAAACAAGATACAATAATATACCATCATCCATATATATCAAGGATGTAAATGTATAGATAAAGTACAAGCACTCAATAAGACATTTTAAATTCAAGTCTACAGAGTCTATGGAATACTTATTTATAACAATCGATCATCGACCAACTTATTGTGGGTGTTCTCCTTTCCACCCAATTGTAGGCTCATAGGCATTCATTCTTAGTGCTCTGGACACCCCCGTTCCAAGCCATGATATCACTAGGGAACTTTTGCAATTTCTCAGAGATCATTTATCTGTCATAGCCTCTACGAGGTTTATCATATGCTTCCTTGGCATCAAGCCCATGACATTCTTCTCAGGTCATGTTTTCTGCAAACTCTCCAAGATCCTTTCTCGTGTTATCTCCCTTTTACCAGAACAATGTAATCCTTTAGTTCTTAGTCTTAGCTGGAGAGCCTCATGTGCTCTTCCTCTTTTTGAATGGTATCCTCCTTCTTCTCTTGCACACCCTCTCCTTTTTCCCCCAAGGAGGTTCTGGATCTATCATGTTCCTTCTGTCAGAACGAACTCAGGTCAGTCTGGGCCTATAGGAAAACTACAATCTGTGGTACTTCGGGCTGAAAATGTTTTGTCTCCTTAGCCAGAATCTCCATGCTTCCATTCATGGGGGTAGTTGATTGTTCAACCACCATTCCTTCTTTCATTAACTTATTTTTCCTTGGGATCAGGATGAGGCTTATTATTTCAACAAAGATAATTTGAGTCATTTTGACATAATGAACCCTCTCTACAGTTTCCTCACTCTTTCCTCTAGTGATATCATGGCTAGTACTTCAAGGCTTCACCCCCAAAGTCAGTTATTGGAAATCTAAACAATAATACATTTACATTTTTTTCATGTCATATCATGTTAATCATAGTTAATGATTAATTACAAGCTGGGGGAAATAGGGGTATTACACTAATACGTAGGGACACTAATTGAAAATTTATCTTCCACAAAACTAATATAGCCACACCACAATCATCCTTCAAGTGTATGGTCTGACACGTGGTGTGCAGAATGAAACCCTTGAGTAAAAACATATCCCATGCAGTTGCCCCCAGGCACTCATATGTCAGCAAAAACATCGCAAAGGAGACAAGCCATCTTAGCAGTTTTGAAATCTCAACCTGCTAATTATTGTTCTTGTTTTCTTATGAAAACATAGGAAATGACAAACTTCAAATCATTAAAAGTCTTGGCCATTGCAACATAGACAACCAAGGAGAGCGTTAGGATGGTCTCTAGAAGGTTGAGTTTAATCGGTTGGTTCCAAAATTCCATGAGCAAAGCCTGTATCTGTAGTAGCAACATGGCACACAAAATTTATGGGCAACAAACTCTACACACAAAAATTGAAATACTTTCCTGAGAGGACGATGGATGGTCGACTCAAGTAAAGCTTATTTATTCAAACATAAATGATTGTGTCTCTCTCATAGCACATGTACAAACACAAACAAAAACACAAGTAGCAATCACTCACATAAGAAACTATCTACTCTCACACATGCTAAGCTAATTCTACATATGCACAAAGGATTAGAACTACGAAAATTGCATGATCACAACTCCTTCTCATGAGAGATTCAGGTCTCTACCAGTTGTTGGAACTTCTCTTTGTGTGGGTTGCAAGACCCTAGTTTTGGTTTATCTATGACCAACAAAACCCACTAGACATCGACCCTTTTTTCATCACCTACTTGTGCAAATGAAGTCTCACCCGAGGTATCTATTGGGACTGCAATAACCAAGCTTCTAAAGTAGTAAGGGAATGGGAGGAAAATGTTTGGTTTGTTCTTTCTTATTCTTTCAACGTGCATAACTTAGTTCTCATTTATTATTAACTTACTTATGATTCAAATTCCTATAATCAACATATTTATGGTTATTACATAGATTCATTATGGTCACAGTCATGAACATTGCACCATATTTCACCATAAGACAAGTCTATTCTATGAGGCATACCAATAGAATTCATAATCACACATAGAAAGACAGACAACACAAGATTCAATATCATCTATGTAACCTTCCTTTATTCATTCTTCTTACCAATAGACTATTACATTCACGACTATGGAACTCAACATCAGGCATCAAAACATAACATCATAGAGCTTACATCCCTTAATAAAGAACCCAACCATCATATAGAGAGAACCAACCCCTAATCTCCCAACCCGTTAAATATTTATACATACATCTAGGGCCAAAAACCCTAGTTTGTTCAACCTGAAAAATACCACATTACAATGCATGGCCAACTTAGTTAATTGGTTGTTTGGTTTCTTTCTTCTTCTTTTCAATATGCATGTTGCTTTTATATTGTTCTTCTATATCTTAAATGTCGCATTGTCAACCTTCTATAATTCTTTATTCTCTTGATTTAATCTCTATCAGATTTATTCTCCTGTCTACGTGCTTTCTTACTTATGCACACTTTCCTCCTCTTGCATAATGTCCTTTAACTACATTCTCACATTCCTCCCTCTACACAGTTTCCCTATACTTATGATTTTCTCCCAAAATTGTATCCAAAATTCCTGTCCAACAGGCCCACAACACTCACATGTGGCTCATCCAGAGCCACTCAGGCCTGTTGCCTGCTCTTCCACGTCGAAATGAAGTTTTTAGAGGAAGCCTTTGCTACCTCTACCTCTTTTACGACTACAGCCTTTGTTTCTACTATCTCCTGTGCCCCTTGTGAATTCAAGTCTGTAAGTTTGTCCTCAACCTCAACCAATACTTTCTTGACCTTACCTTGCATAGTGGCAAACTCTCCAATTACCCTCACTGATTTTTCGTGCAGTGGTCCTAGTCTTTGTTTAAGGATCTTTTGTTGATCCCTCATTCTCTTAACTTCTACATATTCCTGTTGCTGAGCCAAAATGGATGACATACGCTCCATTGATGAAAGGTTAACTTCCCTTTCTGTTTCTTGGTGCGCTTATTCTTGTGCTTCTCTTAGCTTGGCCTCTATGGCCTTCATCTTCAGGTCATCTATCAATTCTTTCCACACCTACGCACTCTACTCATATATTTTTGTGCATTCTCCTTCTACTTTATTAATGTTGGCAATTGTTTTCGTTGTCGTCCTCCCCCTACCTTCGCGCACCTCTGGTGGCGTTCCTAGCGTGATCCTCAACTGTAAGTCCTGGATATACTCCCTGAAGCCTTGAATGACTTCACAAATCTTCAACAGTTTCTCCTCCATAGTAGCTTCTACTACTAGGGGAACTTTTGGTACTTCCTTGTGCAATTTTTGGACGGTTGCTTGTGTCTTTTACACCATGCTCTGGGCTTCATCATTTTTCCTTTAACACTTTCCTGGCCCCCTCCTCCCATTCCTTGTTGATTTTATGGTGTGATTGTTCGCAATAAGCCTTAGATTTTCTTTAATTTCCCTCTTGAAGGCCCCTTCCCACATGATATCATCCTAATTCTGGATGGCGACATTGGGGGTCGTGTTTCCCATGGAAAAGACATTATTTGTATTGGGACAAATAATTTTTTTAAGCCTCCTATTCATGTAATTGTCTTCTCTATCAATAATCCGTTGAGGTTTCTTGATCCTGATACCATTTTCCTCCTCGTCTATGCCACTTGGCCAATTATTCAACATCAATTTGGGTGTCGTATACAAGGCCAGCTTCCAAGAAACCTCTCTTTTAGTGGGATCCTTCTCCTTTTCCTCTTTGTTTATTATGGAGCATTCGTAACCCTTGTACCTATTACATACTCCATTTGAATCTGCATGAAAACCTACGTTGAAAGCGATGCGAGCTCCTATAATTGGTATGCTCTTAGCACACAAGTATTTCTCCCTGGCCAGCTCCGAGACTTTCTGTGCATCTGTAATGTCATGGTCCATAAAATTTAGGCTAGAAAACTTTCCAAGCATATATCCTTCCCTACTACCCATTGGTGGGACCAGTGATACTTCTATAGGATCTTTCCCCATTCATCTTGGGTGACAGGTTCCTTGACTAGTGTTGTATATTTTCTCTAGTAGCTCGGCTCTGTTCTCCAATTCCCTCTGGTTTGTTTTGTTCGCTCCCGCTTGCATGAAACAATGACTTAGACTTAATTACTTCCTATTTTTTTTGTGCTTTTGTGCCAACTGTACTTATCTCATCCTACCTTAACTACCTTGTCCAATCTATCACCGTGGTTGATAATTTGTTAACTAAATGCTCCTTTATTACCAAATCCATCATGTGATTTTTCACTCGTACTGTTGGTCTATCATGATTTCCGGTGGCTTTCACCATTTAAGACGTATACAATTATTTTATTACCTATTACTCCCTCTTCATAACCATCATTTTTGTGCTTTAATGCTTTTAATAGTCTTATCAATTCCAAACTGCGCACTGGTTCTTTGTTGTTTCATTTGTGTACTTCGCAATCTGTCTCATCTGTGTCTTGTATCTTAAATTTGTGCAATGCTATTATGATGTGTGATGACCATTCCTTCTATGCAAGTTATAATTCCTTGTTACTCAAACACTCTTTTTCTTTTTCCTATATCTACTTTTTATTTGATTTTCACCTGTTTTCTACTTTTTTTTTTCTTTTCCTTGTTTTTCTTGCTACTATGGTACAACTACTATAATACATAGGTTTTGGCACATCCTATATTATTGTGTAGACTGTCAGTCACCTATATATAGTTTTAGCCAACTTCCATTCACCATTCCTTCAAATACTTCTCCATTCAAGGTTTCCAACCGCGCAACACATGTATCTGTTACTTGTTGAATCACAGAGGGTCCGAAATAGTGCATTATAAACTTTCTCGGACACTGCAGAAACTTAATGTCATAAAGTAGTACTATATCTCCTACTTGAAACTTTTTCTGTTTAATGTGTCTATCATGCCAAGCCTTCTCTCTTGCTTTCTGAACCTACTAATGGAATCCTGCGATGAACCGCTCTTCCTCAAGCTATACTAACTGTGCCAATCTCTCCTATATCACGCCAATTTCTGATAGCTCAATGATTTCTTCAATGGATATGCTAGGTAGAATAAAATCCATTTGCATCATTGTTTCCTTCCCATAGACCAACCTGAAAAGTGTATGTCCTATCAGCTTCTTACTTGTATTCCTGTAAGCCCATAATATTGAAGGAACTCTTAAGTCCCAATCGTCTCTCCCTACATTGAAAATATTTGTCAATGCATTCTCCAAGATCTTATTAAAATGGTGCACCGTTCCATTATCCTAAGGGTGATATGGTGTACTCTTTTGATGATGAATCTAGAAATCCTCAGTCAATGCTGCAATTTTTTTGTTCAGAAAGTGTGTACCTTGATCACTGAGTAATATGCATGCACATCCAAACCTTGTGACTACATTCTCGAATAGAAACCACACATTAGTATCTGTAGTACAATCTGTAACTAGTGTTTCTTCTTCCCACCTTATCAAATATTTTGTCGCAGTGATGATGTACCTTGCCCCTAATCTTCTTGCTTGTGGATTGATTGGTCCTATGAAGCCTATGGCCTATAGATTTATCCTTGTACAATATTTTACTGCAAACAAATTTTCAATAACAGAACAAAAAAGATACAATGGAAAATACAAACATTACACATATATTTTCCCCCTAGAAACCCAAACTGGGAAAACCAACATATTCTATACTCATTCATATCATACATTGTTTACAATACAATATACACATAGGAGCCAGTGGCATCCAAAACCCTAATCCAATGACCTGGATTAGTCAACAACCCTAATTCCTTAATCGGAAATAGAAAACCATCGGTGAAAAACCACCCATAAATGGACATGAAAATCGAGGTCTGCCCAAAAATGGACATGAAAACCGAGGCAAAAACAAAATTTCAGGGGTGCTGCCCCTGCCCCCTGCACAACATAGACTCTACTTCTAGTCATGCAAAGAATATAACACATATCCAAAATTATCCCACTTGTTGTTTTCTTTGCATACAGGGGGTTACAGGGTTACATAGTCAACAATCCAGGGAAACAATGCCCATAGATTTTGTACACCAAAAGAACTTCTCAGTGCTCACAGATTTTGTTAAATAATCTTCAACATTCTTCAAAGTGTCCACCTTCATCAAAAACACCTTCTTTTCTTCAACCATATCTCTCACAAAGTGATATTGAACATAAATATGCTTTGTCTAACTGTCACAAATTGTACTCTAACTGTCACAATCTATCCTTACAGCTTGTTGTACCAACCTAATACTTGAACACAATATTTTTAACCACACTTATTCCTTTCTTGCATGAGTGGCTGCCATGTATTCAACTTCTATAGTTGAAAGTGCCACTACAGACTGTGTTTTACTCATCCAAGTGATTGCTCCTCCAAACAGGTTAAACACATACCCGCTTGTAGATCTCCTACGATCCAGATCTCCAACCCAGTATGCATCCAAAAAACCATGTATGTCTAACACTCTGTCCAATCCTAGTCTCCCTTGGTAGCACAATCCATAGCTAGTAGTGCCACGCAAATACCTAAAAACCCTCTTTATTGTTGTCCAATGATCCTTCCCTAGTTTTTACATAAACCTGCTAAAAAATCCCACTGCATGTGAAATGTTTGGTCTAGTACAGACCATTGCATACATCAAAATACCAACCACACTCACATATGGAACACGAGACATGTTCTCCTCCTCTTCCTATGTCTTGGGACACTGATCCACATATAACTTTACACCTACAGGAATAGGGACCTTGATCTATTTACATTCCTGCATATTAAACTTCTGCAATATTGTCTCAACATATTTTCTCTGATTTAACTAGAGTTTCATGTTATTCCAAACTCTTTTAATTTCCATACCCAAAATGAAATCTGCAGCACCAAGATCCTTCATGTCAAATTTAGAGGACAAATGAGTTTTCACATCGTGGATAATCTTCTTGTTGTTTCCTATCAACAGCATGTCATCCACATACAAGACCAAATAAATCAAATGATCACCGATTAGTTTAAAATACACACAATGATCCTCTTTTCTTCTTGTGAATCCAAGTCCCAGCATATGAGTATCAAAATTTTGATACCACATCCTTGGTGATTGTTTTAAACCATACAGGGACTTTTTCAGCTTGCATACCAACTCCCTCTTTCCCTTCACAACAAATCCTTTTGGTTGCTTCATATAGATTTCTTCTTCTAGATCCCCATGTAGGAATGTTGTATTCACATCCATCTCTTCTACTTCAAAATCAAACACAACAACAACAAATAACATAAATATAATAGAAGTTAACTTGGCAACATGAGAAAAAATCTCACCAAAATCAATTCCCTCAACCTGGGAATAACCCTTTTCTACTAACCGATCTTTGTATTTCTCCACTTTTTCTTTTTCATTCAGCTTCCTTTTAAATACCCATTTTCTACCAATGGTATTTTTTCCATTCAACAACTCCACTAGATCCTAAGCCTCATTCTTGTCCAAGGTTGTCATTTATTCAACCATGGCCTTTTTCTAGAGTTTTCCATCTTCTGAATCCACTGCCTCCCTAACAATTCTAGGATAATCATCAATAATAGACAAAGAAAAATTTGAACGGAAATTAGATGGAGTATACCTTTATGGTAGCCTTTTTTCCCACATCTGTATCCTCAATATTGGAGTATGAGTATCTTCTTCTTCTCATTCTTGTTCTTCTATAGATTTTGATTCATCATCCTTTGGCTCAAAATCTATTTTCTCTAGTTCTTCCTTACTTGGTAGGACTTCCTGTTTGACAACATCCTTCATTTCTCTAAATACCACACCTTGGCTATACACAACCTTCTTAGTTTCTGGGTTCCAAAGCTTATAAACTTTGAGACCATCTTTATACCCAATAAAAATACACTTTTCAACCTTCATATCTAGCTAACTCTTTTTTTCCTTTGGAACATGAACATACGCCTCACAACCAAATACCTTGAGATGTGTGAGAGAAGGTTTCTTACCAGTCCATAAATCTTGTGGAGTCTTGTCATCCAGTGTTAATGAGGATGATATGTTGACCAAGTAAAATGAAGTACCCACTGCCTCTACCCATAATTCTTTCCCTAACCCGACACCACTAAGCATGGACTTTGATTTTCCATCAACGTCCTTTTCATCCTTTCTGCAACTCCATTTTGTTGAGGTGTATATGAAGTACCACACTTCTTACATAACTCTTCAAATTCATTCCCATAGAACTCTCCACCATTATCTATCCTCGACACCTTAATTATTTTCTCTGTTTGATTCTCAACAAGAGTCTAAAACTCTTTCAAAGACTTCATATTTCTTCCTGAGGAAATATATTCAAGTATTCCTCGAGAAGGAATCTATAAATCATACATAATACACAGATTTTCCAAATGATGGAACTGACATAGGTCCAAACACATCACTGTGAACTAGCTATAAAATTCCTTCTTCCCTCGTTGCAATCTTACTTCATTTTGCTTCCCATATACACAATGTTCACACAAATCAAAATACATAGAGCAGTTAGACATACCTTCAACCATACCTTTACCTTGTAGTAGTCGAAGACCCTTCTCTTCGATATGCCCCAGTCTTTGATGCCACAACATAACCTTTTCTCCACAGACCGTAGGATTTTTTTTCTTCTTCTACTCCAATATCAGGAACAATGGAACAACTACACCCATTACTAATAGTGCTTCCTTGCATCTTATACAGGGTTCCAATTCCAACTCCCTTCAGCAACACCATTTATCCTCAAACCATCCTATAGGTTTCTTTTTCAAATACCATTTTTACCCCTGCATCGTCCATTTTTCTTACAAAAATCAAATTTCTGGCCAATCCTTGGATGTACAGAACACCAGGCAGTATTCTAATCCTTCCATCTATGAGCCTAGACTTGAATTGAGTGAAGTCTTAATGTCACATTGGTTTCATCACCATGCAACATTGAGATTGTCACCTGCTAATGCGCATTGTCCTTGGGATTCTCACCAAACTAGCACATTACTCATGATTTTGTGATCTCCTCCTCACTTAACTCTGTTTTAGTCAGTAACTGAAGACTGAGAGACTAGTTAACTCAGACTAGGTGGTAGTTAACTCCCATAACTATCATTGTGTGTCCAGATCACTCTAGACCACCACTATGGTGCATTGGATTCTCATCCAGTGCGCATTAGTTGAGTTATATAGAATATATCATGTGTAAATTATCATTCATTCTTTTGGTTAGTGAAAATTATTTGATTCACACTCTCTCGTTTCCATCTTTTCTCTTTTCTCTGCAAACTGTGTATGTATTCTTGCTAGCTAGATCTTATCTGTGCAGGTTTATCCACATTTACATTATCTACCCCTACCGTATTTCTTTGTGTATTCCCTCTTGGTGATGTTGGTTGACTTTGATTTTGACTCTACGCATTACTTCCACTTCTCTGACTACTACTACTCAGTCCTCCTTGGCTAACTACAATTGTTATTCTCGATTGTGGTGATGCACAAAGAGTCATGGATTCGACACAAGATCCTATCTGAGTAGGACTTACTAGTTCTTTTATTATTGGAATGGATTGAATATCCTCTTCTTCTCCACCTATATATGGTATGTCCACGATTCAGACTAGTGTGCAAGGCTCTCTCCCCTCTAGCTCACGATGCAAATCTTCTTTCTCAGCCCCAGTCTTGTGCCTCTTGTACCTCCTTCCTCTACATAACTCTCCAAACTCATATTGTTCCTATGGTATACCATCTTCTTGCATCCTCAATCCCTCCCTTCCTTTTTCACCACTTTCTTCATTCTCTCATACGATCCTCTTGTCATCCTATGTTCCCCTTACGTGCGTGAACCCCTTCAGCTATTAGATTCTATAATCATCACTTGATTCTCACACAATAGTATATTTATCCATGTACCTAATGATTTCAAGAAACTCCCGCGCGGACCTTTGAAAAGGAGCCTTTCTACAACACTATATAATTGAATGTAATCTATCGCAAATTCTGTAACGTAACCTCCTAGTATGTTGTCCAACCAAAAATCAACTCCTCAAGTAGTTGGGTTAATTACAAAATTCAACTATCTGACCAAGTCAAGAGTCCAATTCCTCGACGTTGTAGTGTTGCACCTTCCAATTTTCTCTACTAACCTTTCTAGCTACTCGGTTAGAATATTTGGGAATTTGCCAAAGAAAATTTTGTGCAGGTATGTGTACACATGCCTATGCAACCATTGGTTTTCATTCATCCGAGGATTCATGTTCTCTTGTCGTGAAAAAACTCATTTCTTTCTTTCCAAACATTCCATGATCTCCTTCTTAGTCGGCCTCCAAAGAATTCCCTTAATCACAAATTCCCAGTCTCGACAATGGAACCATTTGTTGGTGCTTCTCTTTGCATGGGTTGCAAGACCCTAAGTTCGGTCTATCTATGACCAACAAAACCCACCAGACATCGGTCCTTTCAACATCATCTGCTTGAGTAAAGAAAGTCTCACCTGAGGTATATATTGGGACTTCAAGAACCATTCTTCTGCAGTAGTAAGGGAATGGGAGGAAAAAGTTCAGTTCATTCTTTCTTATTCTGTCAGTGTGTGTAACTTAGTTCTCATTCAATATTAAATTACTTACGATTCAAATTCTTATAATCAACATATTTTCGATTATTACATACATTCATTATGGTCACAATCATGAACATTGCACTATATTTCACTGTAAGACAATTATATTCTATGAGGCATACAAATAGAATTCATAATCACACATACAAAGATAGATAACACAAGATTCGATATCATCTATGTAACCTTCCTTTATTCATTCTTCTTACCAACAAACTGTTACATTCACGACTATGGAACTCAACATCAGACATCAAAACATAACATCACAGAACTTACATCCCTGAACAAAGAACCCAACCGTCGTATAGAGTGAACTAACCCTTAATATCCCAACCCGTTACATATTTATACAAACATATAGGGATAAAAACCCTTGTCTGTTCAATCCAAAAATACTCCATTACAATGCATGGCTAGCTTAGTTAACCGGTTGTTTGGCTTCTTTCTTCTGCTTTTCAATCTGCATGTTGTTTTTCTGTTGTTCTTCTATCTCTGGAATGTCGTGTTCTCAACCTTCTAACATTCTTTGTTCTCTTGTTTTATTCTCTATTGGCTTTATTCTTCTGTCTACGCGTTGTCTTGATTATGTGCACTTTCCTCCTCTTGTGCATTGTCCTCCTAAATGTGCCTTAGTTGTGCACTCACTTTCCTCCCTCTGCACAATTTCCCTATACTTAGGATTTTCTCCCAAAACTGTATCCAAACTGCCTATCCAACACGAACTCTGATACTAAATAAGAAAATTGGACAGTAGACATTTCTTCACATAATAAATTTTTCTAAGTATTATATGAAAACTGGTACAAATACAATATGTTTATAGATAGATCTTTGAGTTGTTTTGAGATCCAACTTATTTCAAATTTAGGAAAAGAGGTTGAGAGAATATCTCAACAATTTCTAACAAACATAAACCAAATCTGATCATTACAGTCATGGGAATTATCTCCAACATTCAAGAATTTATGAGATTGTTTATGGACATAAGAGTGGGGTTGCAGGGTCAATTCCAAAGCTTGTGGAAGAGCTACCAAGTAGGAGTGTTCATGTCTATCCATGTAAGGACCTCCAAGTATGGGGTTTTCCACTAT
>ML779785.1:450609-460759 GCA_009831015.1 Picea engelmannii
ATGGAATTGATTTTTTTTACAACAATGGTGGAGAAATTTCATTGTGTGTGTGATATCTTGTAGGGGGTTTCATCCTTGCTACATCAAGTGGTATTAGAGCAAGTAGAATAATGAGGGGCTAGGATAGTTCTAGCAAAAAAGAGGAGAGATGGGTAGAATTGTTATCATGGGAGAGGGAGAACTCTATGAGACAATAGTAACAACGAAAGAGGAGAAGTGTAGATGAATCAAGTGAGGGTGTGATGTCAAGTGGATTTATTTAAATCACTCACATCCAAATAAATCACACCCTCACTTGATTTATGTATTAAGGCCATATGTACATCCAATGTGATTTATGTATTAAGGCCATATTGCATTCTATGTCTCCATAAAATGACCTAGAGATTTCTTCAGGTATTGGTTCTATGGGAATTTCTTCTTCCTCCACTTGTGGTGTAATGTTCCCCAGCTTATCTGTGGAACATTACAATGTGGAAAATACGCATAAATTGAAATTTGTCTTGCTAGTTCGTTTCTTGTAGCTTATCAACCATAATTTATACACATGATTAACTAGATTCTGATACCCATAATTAAATGCATCTACATCATTCTAAATGCACATGAATGTAGCAAATAAATAATCTATAAAATCACATAAAATCATTCCCATTCATAGAGTAAAATGCAAAGCCATAAGACTCATAATAAAACTCATATAATAAATAAACATTTATCTTTAAAAGAAAGATTGTGCAACCAGTTGCTTGGGAAGGAAGTTCCACCCAACCATAGAATTGTTGTTCAAAATATCAACACCAAGTCACCCCCAACCTAGGGCTAGGAATCCACAAAAGAAGGGTGCCTCTTAAAGTCCAGTCACAACTCAATATCCCAACCCATTGGTATTCTCCTACAACTATCCTGAATTTCCTCCAACTCTCTTCCTATTGACTTACCCAATCCAAGGAATGTACCCCTTCATTGCTCTCAATCCATCGGTCATCCCATTTGTTTATCAGGGTCTCTTTGGTAGAGGTGACCAAGAATTTTTCTGTTGGGAACTCAAGGGAGCTCACTTCCAGGAACAATACTAGCAACAATAACAACACTTGTTGTTATAGTGCAACTCTAGTCTCCCACATGAGTTCACTCTTCGGGCCTGACAACCTGGCTCTTCAATATTCAGCTCCAAAATGCTCCAACATGCTCTAGAATTCACCCATACTTCTTTCTCTAGTTCCAATGCTCTTTCTCCCTATTCTCCCCTTGTTGTTAATTTCAAAATTGAATGTGAAAAAATCTTCCTATTTTCCCCATACAAATTTCCTCTATTTTCCCAAGACAGTTGACTGCTCACTCTTCCCAACATTTATTGTACTGCATCCCCATGCTCTCCAATAACTATGGGATGTGACTTCTACACCCACCCTCTAATATGTATTCAATGATTGGGCTCTCATACACTCAAACCGAAAAACAAGTTTTCTCAAATGATAATAAAATTTAGAATTATGGGTTTAAATTAATATACATAAATCATCCCCCCCCTTGTGCCCCTCTTAGACACTCCCTAGTTATTTCCCTCTCTTGTAGAATTAATCATCCCCCGTCTCTGTCCATATTCCCAACAGTTGGCATAACATATATTTATTAAAATTAGAAAAAACATTTTGTGTATTACATCGCTTGGCCATAGCCACATTCATATCTACATTATACATTAATTAAATTGGGGATTATAGTGGGGATGTTACATTCCCCCTCCCCTACAATTGTGCACCATCCTCAGTGCAGGTTTTCCTCCCACATAGTTTGTTTGTGCTCTCATGTTGCATATTCAAGAGTGTAGCGGGTCCATTTCTCCTTTACCAACCCTATGGCTTTGTTCTTGAGCACTTTTACTTTTCGGTCCAGGATGTGTACTAGTTCCACCCAAAAATCCCCTTCATTTTCCACCTAGATCATAGTCCAATAAATTATGTGGTTACATTCATACACATATGTCTTTAATATTGATACATGAAATACATTATGCACACTCATGGATGTAGGAAATGGTAGCATGTATGCAACTGGCTCTATCTTTTCTAATATCTCAAAATTTTGCCCACAATATCTTGCTACCAAATTTGGGAAGCAACCCAATCTTATCAAACTTATCTTCTCTTTCACTTTTAGAAAAACATGCTTGCCCACATTAAAATATCTAAAACTTATGTTCTTGTCTGCATAAATTTTTTGCATGTCCTAGGCAACCTTTGAATTCTTCTTGATTTTTTCCATCTGCTTTTTCATTTCCCTTAACAAATATGGACCAATAATAGTTTTATGTTGGATTATCCAAACTCACTAGTGTGTTACACTTATTTCCATACAATGCTTCAAATGGGCTCATTTTTAATTAGGGTTGATATCCATTAATGTAAGAAAACTCTACTAAGTGGATGTAGTCTTCCCACTTTGATGGTTGGTCCATCACATACATTATGAGAATATATTCAATTATTCTGTTAGTCCTCTATGTTTTCCCATCTGACTCTAGGTGATATGTTGTACATAGATTTAAATTTGTTTCAAAGCCTTTGAACAAACCTTTCCAAAAATTGGATGTGAATTTTGGATATATGTCTTAAACAATTTCCTTAAGAACCCCATGTAGCCTGGCAACTTTCTTCATGTAAATCTATGCAATTTTTGTTGCCTTGTGCATTTTCTTCACAGGAATACAATATGAAACTCTTGTTAATTTATCCACCACCACCATGATGGAATCATGTTGCTTCATTGTCCTAGGCAGCTTTGTAATGAAATCAATTTTAACCACTTCCCATTTCTATTCAGGAACGGGAAATGGTTGTAGTCTCCCCGTTGTATGTCTATGATTTGTCTTCAACTTTTGGCATTATAGAAACCTAACTATGTAATCAACCACTTCTTTCTTCATTCCTGGACAATAGTATTGGCTTCTTACAACTACAATTTTTTTCTAATATCCTAGGTGCCCAACATATGTCACATTGCGCATTTCTCTCAATGCTATATTTTTCAGCTCTCTTGAATTTGGTGCATATATTTTTCCTTTGTACATGAGGATTTCATCCTCTTTCAACTCATAATAATTAAATTTTTTGTTGTAAATTGCCTTGTTGTAATGTCTCTTTTATTTTTAGATATTGCTAATATGAATTTGCAACCTCTAAAATTATGTCTTTTAAATCTGTTTTGAACATGATGATGGCTGAAATATGCATTTACTGAGATACTCTCATGAGTGTATCATCCACCTAATTTTCCTTTCCTTTTATATGCTTAATTTCAAAGTCATATTCACTCATAAATTTGAGCCATCTAGTTTGTCTGGCATTNTTGAACATGATGATGGCTGAAATATGCATTTACTGAGATACTCTCATGAGTGTATCATCCACCTAATTTTCCTTTCCTTTTATATGCTTAATTTCAAAGTCATATTCACTCATAAATTTGAGCCATCTAGTTTGTCTGGCATTTAGTCTTGGTTGTCCAAACAAATGCTTCAGAACATAGTGCCATGTCCTTAACTAAAATCTTCTCCCCATGAGGTAATGTCTCCACTTTTTTAATGCATGTACAATGGTTTCTAATTCCAAGTCGTTTGTAGCATAATTCCTCTCATGCTCCTTTAATTTCCAAGACTCATAGCACACAAAATGATCCTTTTGAGTGAGGACTCCACCAAGCCTGTCCTTGCATGCATCAGTGCATACTACAAAATATTCATGTGGATCTATATTGGTGCACTTGTCAAAATATCTTTCAACTACTGAAAAATTCCCTTACAATTGGAATTCCATTCAAATTCCACTCCCTTATTTTGAAAAGAAGTGTTTGGGATTGCAATCTTTGAAAATATTTTTATGAATCTTCGGTAATAACTAGAGAGACCCATAAATTATCTGACGTCTATGACACTTCTTGGCGCTGTCCATCCTCTATTGAAATCTATTTTCTTGGGATCAACTGTTATCCCATCTGTTGAAATAATATGCCCCAATTAGTGAATTGTCCTTTGATGAAAGTTGCACTTACTTACTTTGGCATACAATTTATGCTCTCTCAAAACTTTCAGCACCATTCTCAAATGTTTCTCATGTTCCTCTTTTGTCTTTGAGTAGCTGAGAATAGAATCTAGGAAAACAATCACAAACTTGTCCAAGTATTCCCTGAACACTCCATTCATTAGGCACATGAAAACTTCTAGGGAATTTGATAGACCAAAAGACACTATTGTAATATCATAATGCCCATATATTGTCGTGAATGTTGTCTTGTTGATGTCCTCTTCTTTTATCCTCACTTGATGATAACCTGATCTTAAATCAACCTTGGAAAATATTCTTGCACCTTTCAACTAATCAAATAGATCATCAATCTTTGGAAAATGATACTTGTTATTTATGGTGACCTTTTCAGTTGTCTAAAATTAATACATAACCTTAAGGTTCTGTCCTTCATATTTACAAAAAGAACTGGGGCTCCCCAAGGTGACACACTTGGGTGTATATACCTCTTCTTCAAAAATTCTTCAATCTGCATCTATAAATATTTCAATTCTGGTGTACCCATTATGTAAGGTGTGTTGGACACTAGGGAAGATCCTGACACCAAATCAATAGAGAAATAAATGTCTCTCTTTGGTGTCAATGTTGGGATTTCCACAAAAACATCTTTGAAATATTTTAAGACTGGACAGTATTCAATATTTGTCACTTTATATCTAACTACCTCTTCTATATGGCCTGCAAAAATTTGAAAACCTTTCCTTAAAATATTTTTCAATTGCATGGATAAAATTTATCTAATAGATAAAGCTCTCGGAATGCCTTGAATCTTGCTTTGTTTTCTATCCTCATCAAGAAAATTTAATGTCTTGTTGTATCAGTCTAGGACAACATGGTGCTTCTCCAACCAATCCATGCTAATTAGACATGAATACGAACCCAATGGTATGATGTTCACATCTACCTTTGTGCTTAGTCGATTCATGTCTATTGGACAATGTTTAACCAACTCATTGATCTTTCTCTTAGCCCCTATGACTAACTAAACTAACTGATATTTCTTATGCTGAATCCTTTGAAAGTGAAATCTTTCAACAATGTTAGATTTTATGTAAGTATGGCTAGCTCCATAATCAATTAATATTTCCATGGGATGGTTATCAATCTTATCTTCCACTTCAATCATGGGGGATTGATACTCTACTTGCTTGTTTTCCTAGGCTAAATAAATCCTTGGCATGGTTCCTCCCATGTCTTTAACTGTTTCAACATCCTGAACTTTGTGTAAAGTCCTTATTCTTTCCCCTTTGTGAGGGAAGTCCTTATATAAATGATTTCCCTCACATCCCCAACATTGTATAGGTTGCTTCCTTGGCCTTTTCCCAAATAAATCTGTAGTCTTGTGCTCATGTTGGGTTGACTGTCCTTGCTAATTTTCTTGGGAGTTGTTCTTGAAAAAGGGTGGCTTAAAACCTTTTTCCTTTGATCTTTCTTAACCTTCATCTTTTCATTCCAAGTATTTTGGAAGACTAGCCTCCCTCTCTTTTACTCATAAAGATGCTTTTCTCTCCTTAAAACTTCCTCCAAAGTCTCTAGGTTATCATATTGTATCTTGTCACTATAGAAAGAGGATAAACTAGTCATTAACCTTTGGATTTTGACTTTCTCATCCTTGATTAAGTCCACATACTTCAACAATTAAAAGAATACCTTCTCATACTCATCCATTATCATGCTTCCCAAATTGAGGTCAAAGAACTCTTTCTTCTTCCTCTCATAGTAATGCTCATAGAAATATTTATCTTGGAAATATCCCTTGGACTTCCTCCATGATACCTTCTTCTCATCAAGTTGTTTGGTTTTCTTTAGTTGATTTGACCACATGATTTCATTTCCATGCAAGTGGTAGGTTTCAATTCTTGTTTCTACCTCAGAGGGATAATCATTCCCTTGCAAATATTTCTTCATTTACAATAGCTAGGCCTCGACCTCTTCTCCCTTATTGTGCTCACCATTGAAATTTGGTGGCTTGATTTTCCTGAGTTCACCTTGCAAGATGTCTCCCTCACGCCTTCTCCTTTGTCTGCTAATAGGAGACACAATTGTGTTGCTTCCTCGCCCTGAACTTGCATGAGATTTCCTAGTGGATTAGTCTTGGGAATGAAGGTGCTTTCTCATACTCCTTGATTTCCCATCATTCCCATGCTCATCCCTTCTACTATGGGATTTGGATTCCATCACATTTTTAGCACTATCTTCTTTCTTTGTTCTAGAGTCTTTATTGTCTTTCATTTGCAACATATTCAGACTCTAAAGTATCTTTTCCCAAGGCCTTCATAATATTCTCATTATTATCCCTATAGCTATGCACTTATCTTTACAGGTTTATCATAGTTATAGGCTCCTACCCGCCTCTCGTTCCATTAAAATATGTCCCATCATTTCCCATGCTGAGATATATCCCTATGAATTCCTCTTCGTGATTGTATGACCCTTGGGCATATTCCATGGTTGTGTTTCTCATACATGAACCAAATTTCCTTCATATACCTCTAAATTCTATAAGAAATGTGCATGCAAACAATTTTCTATTAGACAAAAAATATATACATACAAAATTTTTGAAAATGTTGCATAAAGTTTTCTACTCTTTAATGCCACCAATCATCTTTTTTTTGCATTGACTATAACGTATACTACCCAAATCATTTTTTTGGGTTGATAGATGGATTCTCCTCTCCAATCGTTTTCTAACGATTTATTTCTTTCTCAATTCTTAGCTTCAAGTATAAATTTATAGTCATCTAAATATTGTTAATTTACCCCTTTTGTACACTTTTCATTCTGGAGAAAATAATCCCAAACACCAAATTTTCTCACTTGTAGAAGTAATTATGTCAAGAACCAGAGAAAATTTTGTATGATACATAAATAAAAATGATGACAATGAATTGATAACAACTCTCATATTGTTAATATGATGCTCTAGTAAAAAATTGGAACAATATGGAAGTGAAAACTTTGTCCTTTTTCACCCCTTTTTTCCAGACTTGGAATTTTTAGACAAACTAGCTATCTCCCAAATTGTGCACTATTGGAAAAAATTCACTAAGCCAAAGTTTTATGGCTTTATGAGTATAAAAAATGTTGAGTGAATAAATTTTTCCATATTGTCCATCTGAGGACCCTTTTCCTCCTCACAAATCCCAGAAATCCCCCAAAAGTGGGTTTTTCCTTGGTTTAGCATCCCAATTCCAAACCCCTTAGAATCCATCCAATTCCTTCACATAGTATCATCATTTCTACTTTTCTGACATGATGATACTATGTACAAGTTTCAACAATAAATATGCTCCTGCCACTGAGCTTGATCTTGATCTTCAAAAATAGGTAATTTTCATTTTCTGTAAATCAGAGTATAGTTGGCTAGTGTCCCTCTTTGGAATTTCTATATCCCTCCTTACTGTGGAAAAAACCAAAAAAAATCATCTTAATATGACTTAATCTACTCTGGTTATTGCCAAAATAAGAAAATGGCTTTAGAATTTTTTCTAGACTATAGGACAATTTTTTCTATGTGGCACATGTGTTGACATGGTTGTTGATATGGCATTCTAGGCCCATGTCACACCCTGAGGTGATGCCACATCAACCCCCTGGACACCCTAGACTTTCCCCATAATCTTGCATCACCTTCCATATTACCTTCACACCGTAGAATATGAATAATTGATTAATACAAGTATGGGACCCCACCCATATTAGCTTCCACATGGCACCACCATAGTGGACCATGCCACCAATGGGTCCCATCCATTATTTATCTCTAACATTTCCCATTGGTCATGGTTATGGGTGGGTCCCATATTCCACCTTTACTTCCAGAATGGAACTTTCCTGCACCCTAGATCTAACGGTGGAGATCAGGGGATGATCAATGGCCCACAATGATCTTGCATTGCCAACATGTGTGAGGGTTAACAACCCTCTTAAATGTGATAGTGGTTTCTCCCACAATATGTGGAATCCTCCCATTGGTTTTGCATCACTAAAATCCTTCTGGAAAACCACCTTGCTACCATGCGATACTGCTTATGGGTGTTATAGAAATATTCTCCTCACCCCATGCAACTTGCTCAGAAGGCCTTTTCCATTTCCCTATGCAGATTTGAAGTCCCCTTTTTGAAATTCCCATAGATAAAAAGCATATTTTTCCACATATACGATCCCTAACAACTATACAACATGCGTATACACAGGTTGTACAATTAAATCTCGTGTACATTAGGTTTTGTGCCCAAAATTAAAAAATGGTGTCGGGTTTCCATGTCACGTCATAGGATCCATGATCCTTGAACTTCCATATACTGGAAACGCTCCGACTTGGCCCTTCAGTTCAATTTGAAGGATATAAATGGGCCATATCCAAGTTATGGGGAAGAGGAGAATAATTCAACTTTGAGAACAAAGTTACTCTAGAGAAATTATTCACTTCATATTGAATCTGCATCCCTTTGTCCTTTTAAGTTTGAACACATTGTTCAACCCCCAAGCTCTTCCCTATTTGATGGAGAACCTCATTGTCTCTCTTATATTAGATTGCCTTTGGTGGAGGATTGAAGTGGTGCAGGCCCAACTAGAAGGGACTTAGTTTCTCGGTTGCGAACATGCCGACACAGAAGTTTGTCATTCATACACTTCTGTTGATTACATTTTAATAGAAATAGTATTTTCTCGTCCAATTAATGTCTCACAAATATTTGAATTGTTATTCCATGGGAATATTTGTTATGAATATTGATGGATTATGCTATTATATGTGCTAAACTTATATATTATCACTATATGCTTGCGTATATTGGTTGTTGAGGAAAAGTTGCAGGTGTATAGCTTTGAGTCAAGTGCTCAACGGTGGACTTCATCAAACGTCTGGATGAGGTAGGATCTCTATCTTGTCTTGTTAGCATATTTGTTTATATAGCATACTTGAGATTAGAGTTGATTTCTATAGTCATTTCCGTCTGTTGTAGTTTACCCTATTCCATAGAGTGATTTTCCTCGTAACAGAATTGGTGACCATACTGGGGAGGGAATCTTGTTTTCGGAGTTTGGAGTGTTTTTCTCCTTTGATTTCTCTCAGTTATATTGAGTTTATTGTCATATGATTGCTTGACAGCCTATTTTCATTTTGAGTTTGAGTTTCTTGGCCTTATCCTTAACCTGGCAATGTTTCAATACATATACGTGGTTTTTCCCTTGACAGATGTGTACATACGTGAGCTATAATTCTGAAAGGGGCGTATATATGTGGTTTTCCCCTGAACAGATGCATACATCATCCTTGTTTTCTTGATTGATGAGTTTGGTGTTTCTTGGTTAAGTTTTGATGGTTGTTGAGTATTCTTAGGTCTCTATCATGACTATTAAGTGCCTACGGAGTGATAGGAAACCTTTCTTTGGTTGAATTTTTGGGTGGTATTTATTTCTCATCTTTTTTGTTTCATTGGTTGTCCTTGCATCTTGGGTTGGGTGTTTGCTTCTTGATATCCTTCTTGGTCTATGTCTTTTGGATTACAGTAGGGTTTATCTATCAAGTGGTTGTTTGGTCCTTGCATTTTCATTCCCTTTATATTGAAAATACAAAAAAATATACATTTTGCATCATGGCATTTGATCTTTTGGGTTCTTATCATTGATTTTAATATATGTATGGAAATATTGCATCTTATTTGAAATCACAGAGTTGAATTGAAAATTGCATTTTGAAAAATCTTATCATTTGTTGAGAATTGAAGTTAGGACTTTGCATTATATTCATATTCATTTCTTTTACTTGCTGAGTCATAACATCATCGGTTTCATGACCACATCTTTTGAGAAGGGATGATTTTAAGGATGGAAATTTATTTTAAAATGTAGAAACCTTGGCGAATCTTACTAATCCTTCATATGCCAACTATAAATGTTTGGTGATATTTTTGCTAAAATATTCAAATTTCTAAGGATTTTATATAGGCTTTATAAAATTTTGGCGATTTTTAAGGTAAAATAATTTTATCCTATAGAATTTGGGCGAATCATTTTTAAAATAGCGAATCTCTTTTTTGGAAAAACCATGGAAAATT
>ML779786.1:0-29632 GCA_009831015.1 Picea engelmannii
ACCTTTGGGGCTGTTTTTGTTTTAGGCTGATTTTTATTTAAAATCCTTCCAGATCTCAGCTGTACTTCTTGTATAGACACAGGGTTTATGTTGTAAGCTAGATAGTTCTGGAAATCAGCATTATGAAGTGGTAGGGGTGGTCTATGGTTCGGATTTGGAATGGGTTGAGCAGGCAGAATGGTAGGACGTGGTGGATTCTAAGGCTGCTGAGGATTTTGTGGAATGGGTGGAAATGGAGGTGGAGTAAAACCAGGTAGTAATTGTTGTAGTGGAGGTGGAGTAAAATCAGGCAGTAACTGCTGCAAATTTGGAGGGTACTGCATGCATGGATTCTGGGGCATTGGCACTGCATGCTGCTGTTGATTATTCCCAAAGTTCGGATTTCTCCATCCCTGGTACCAGGGCTGAGCAGGGACATTTTGTGGAGGCCAGCTCGGCCAGTTCCATGGTTGTTGTTGTTGCTGAGAGAAAGGTGGATAATAGCTGGAAGGTTGTGGGGCTGACTCTTAGTATGCATTTGCATTTGGATTCCTAGGCTGCCAAGGCTTCTTAGGTGCAGGTTGAGTCCCAGGAGCTTCCCCTCCCTTGAATATTACTTGCAGTCTAGGTAAGGATGGACAGTCTTCTGTTTTGTGATTTTCATCACATATTGCACATACAGAAATGTTGTCCAAAGGGCATTCTCGTACGGGATGTCTCTTTCTGCATTTCGAGCAGAATATACTGAGGACAGGGTTTTCCTCTTCCTTCTTTTTCTTTATCTTCAAGGTGTCTAGTTGAGAGCCAATGGTTCCTAATAGGTCTATTTTGAAGTTCTCCAAAAGGTTTCCCAACTCAACTTTAGTAACCCCACCAGCTGTAGATGTTTTAGTATTTCTGTTGACCGATTCTCTCACGCTCTTTGCAGCTTTCCCTTTACTTCTTGAGTAAGCTCTACAGAGTTCACAAATTGTTTCAAAGTTTTTCTGGTAAATGTCTCCTGTAGCCATTAGGTTGAGGGTATCGATGTATTCCTCCAAAACTCCTTTCAAGAAAAGAGTCTTGATTGCTTCCTTCTGGAGATCAGTGTATTTAGATTTTTGAAGGGTAAAGATGAATCTTTCTAGAAAATCCTCAAGACTTTCTTCATCTTGTTGTTGCAGCTTGAAGATGTCATTCTGAGAATCCTTGGTTCTGCAGTAGTCCTGGTACTTTTTTAAAAATTGTGTCTTCATATCTTCCCAGGATCTAATGTTGTATTCTCCCAAACTCATGAACCAACGTAGGGTAGAATCCTTCAGGGTGGCAGGGAATAATTTCAGTTTATGTGCATCCTGGAGGTAGTTATAACTCCTACACAGGATATCGAACTCAAAGAGAAAGACATCTGGGTCCTCACTATGTTTCCCATGGAAGGTTGGTAATGCTGAAAGTGGGATATTTTTCATGGTGACATTCTGGACTAAGTCTAGAATAGGAAATCCAAAGGTGGTTTCTGATGCTACTTCATTCTCTGCTTGTCCTTCACCTTCATTTTCAATGTGGATTTCCTCATGTATGTTTCCCCTTCTGTCTCCCATGGTAAAAGGATTACCAAAGATTGTATATGCAATCCGATCTTTCTTTGGTGAGGGTGTGAAATCCCACCTTTCTGGATTCTTTTTTTCAGCAGTTTTATCTCCTATTGGTCTTTTTGAGGATCCTATGGCCTTCAATGTCACAGCTATAGTTGTTATCTGTGAGACTTCAGGGTTAGAATTTCTGAGAAAAGCTTGTATTTTATCTGGATCAACTGTGTTATCTAGGGCTGGATCACCAAGGTTTTGAGTTTGTCGGTATATGGTGCTTCCTGGTTCTAGGATTTTTTCTACTGTTTCCTCAGCCAGAATTTCAGTTTCAATTTCTTTTTCTTTTTGAGTGGAGGTTTCTTCTTCTTTTTGTGGTTTTGTATTTTTTATAAATCTACCTCTAGGGTCTCTATTTCTCATGAAATCATATTAAAAATGAAATGAAAAACTAAGATTGAGTCTCAGAGTACTTGTGATAACTGATATGTTGGTTTTCACCCTTTCATTTCCACAACTGCTCTTACTATCAACCTGCTAACACACCAAACCAAGCTAAGTGTAGTTCAAAACTTAATCAAAACAACTGTCTTCTTACCCTTTAAATAGCTCCCCGGCAATGACGCCAAAAATGTCAGGCTGCTAAATTGAAGCTTTTAAGTGACCTGAAAACACTAAATTGTCAAACCAGGGTTGGTAAACTTCAAGCTGATACACAGTATGTGCAGGCAAGCGTCTAGTCTTTATTTGAATGCTATCCTAAGAATAAAACACACACCTATTCTGAGAACTTGAATTCTAACAACTAACTCGAAACTGAGCATTTCCTACCAAGTCGTAAACAGAAAAAGACAGTCTTGTGCTCAAATGCTGGTACTGCTATTTCTATTCAAAAGTGTGGTTCTACGAAATCATTCTACTTCTATGTTCAATCATATACCATCAGCATTTTCGTTTAAGTCATGACACACAGGGTATTGTCGAAACTGCATTCATTCTGAGCGTCCAAAACAAATCTAATGCTATCTACAGGAAAACAGAGTATTATGCCACTAACTAGTACCAGGAGCTCCTTTTGTTCTAACTACAACCTAACTGTTCTAAGCACGCAAGGCAACTACTGTCTAACAAAGCAAAATGCATGCTACTCGAGTTACATCCGAAGTGAAAATGGAAACCCAACAACCATATGCATATTCTAACCCTACAGGCATCAGTCCTGTGTTCAATATTCAGCAATGTCAAAGATAATAGTGCGTTGTAATGATTCAATTGAGGAACGAATAAACACAATCCTGAAACTTTTAAAGTGTCGTGTAAGCAAACATTCACACGCTGTGATGAATTGAAACTATGATAAATTGAAACGAAATCTACGAACGCTAAGCTACCTCAGATGCAAGCTATAAAATATCGAAATGAACTAAAACTATCACAACACAAACTAAATCTATTGCAAATTAAGGCAGTGACTTGCACCAGTTTGGCGGGCCCAACCAAACGGCACAGGCGCTGTGGAAAACGACCAAAGCTGACTAGATCATACGATGCAAATACAATGTAACTCCACGCTTCATTAACTCATCAAAAACAGTATTCAGATCATATGACAGTCAAAATATCTGCAACAGCAGCTGTATTCAAGACATAAGTTCATGGCATAGTCCAATAACAATAGCAAATGGCAACAGTAATAGTAACAGTAGTAGTAGTAGTAACCCGTTCTCAGCAGTGATCCCAAGTTTTAATAGAAGTTTTAATGTTCATAACAGTCGAATAACAAAGATGCCTAAAACAAACGGATCCCTGATCCGAGAATAATCGTGGAATTAGTTAAAACGTATATCACATCTTCGTGACACGTAGTGTCACGAAGTGTGAACGGTGAAGAGTAGTCGATCCAGGTTTATCATTATGCTCTCGAGTGCTCTGTGGTGATGACTCTAGTTGGCCTGTGAACCTTTCTGTCCTTCATTCAAACCATAATGCACACCATCATGCATAGCTCTCGAACGGCTCCCCTGGTACCTCTACGGGTGCGGGTTGGTACCTGGTACCGGCATCCTGTTCCAAGAATAGCAATGGTACCTAACCCAAGCGATATCAGTTCCATTATCAAATTAAAGCATTAAAATGCATAATAATAGCTTGAAATTCAAAGATACCTTAGGTGACCCCTTTGAATGGTAAAGGGATGTTGATTATGTCAAAATGAGGTCAAAAAGAGTGGTACTGGCATATAGTTGGAGGTCTGTGGTATATAGTATAGGCAACGAACATAGTCAAAACCGGGGACCAACAATTACCATCCATCTACTGATTTTTTCACCGATAACTCATCGTGTCAACATGTACTGGAATGGATTCATGACGGCAATGACGGTGGTCATGCGAAACAGAACATAGTGACAGAACCGTTGAACAGCATGAACGGCTACCAACGAAAGTTTTTTGAGATGGGTATAATTAAGTTTCGGTCCTACGAGGCCTCGGCTCAGGTAATAGATCACGTATTCTGAAAATGATTCATCTTCCTAAACTAAAACCATGCGTATGGTTGACTTGATGGCAACCAGATATAATAAGAAGTCTTTGTTATAATTAGGTGGTCATAGTAGAGGTGTAGTAGTGAGGGCATGTTTTAATGCATCGAAAGAGTGTTGAGCGGCCTTGAAGACTTTGAAGTTGTAAAAGTGTGCGTGGGGGGGAAACTGGATTATCGCCTCCACCTTAAGAGGATCGACCATGATCCCTATGGTTGATACAATGAAACCTAACAAATGTCCTGAAGTGACGCAAAAGCTGCACTTGTTGGGATTCAAGCGAATCCTGAAATAGCGACAACATTCGAAGATTAGTCGGAGGTGCATAGGATGATCCATTCGCTTGCGAGAGCATGATGCTAAATCATCTAGATAGGCCTCGACTATATTTTTGAGGTCGTGAAATGCAAAAGACATGGCCCGCTGGAAAGTGGCTCCAGCATTCTTAAGGCCAAAAGGCATCTTGCGATAGGCGAATGTTCCCCACGGACAAATGAATGTCGTTTTGTTTTGGTCCTCAGGTTTGATTTGGATTTGATTATAGCCTGAAAAACCATGCATGAACGAAAAGGCTTCACAACCGGTGCATTCATCAATGATCTGGTCGATGAATGGGGTTGGATAATTATCTTTTGGACATTCCTTGTTCAAATCACGAAAATCGGTACATACACGAATCGTGCCTTGTTTTTTATCGACCGACATGGGATTTGACACCCATTGAGTCGAATGGATAGGGTAAATGAACCCTTCCTTGAGCAATTTCTCAACCTCACTCTTGATGGCTGCTACTTTCCTAGGATTAACTGGATGAAGTTTTTGTCGAACAGGCTTAACATCAGGATATGTTGTGATTTCATGTTCAACTATTTTTGGATCGATGCCTGGCATTTCCTCATAAGACTAGGCAAAAACGTCGCAGAATTCTTTGAAAAGATCCGTGTAAATCTGAATCTCTTCGGGGGAGCAATCCGCTCTGACGAAGACATTCTCCACGACGCCAGGGTTTCAGGAGATGTTGATAGGTATAGTGGCAATGATAGTCGCCATATTTCCCTCAGCATAAATTTCCTATGTAGCCAAGAGGTTAATAGGACACGGCTGATCTCCCGTCATGGTGATAGTGAATTTTCCTGCCTCGATTCAGTGTAACTCTGGGAGGAAATATGATCTGTGATGAATATCTTCCCAAGGTTTGTCTGGACTAGTCATTGCTTCAATTACTACTTCGTCAGAAGGCAAGACTAAGTCTAATGAATCAGTCCTAGCAAGAGAACCCTGAGCCCAGATAGGCTCTAGAAGTGGATCCAACTCTTGTGCAGGAGTCAGATCAAGAGTAGCTGAAGCTTGCTGGACTAAAGAGTACGCTACTTCAACAGCCAACAAGGGCATGGACATGCCAGCGTGCCCTGTCTCATCCATTGTGGCTGATGAGGAAGGAAGAATCCACGGATCCTGAAAGTAAGTCGTGCAGAACGACGAGACGTGAAAAATATCAACCTTGTGGTGAGTCGATATAAACTTGACATCGCCATGAGGAGGTGGGTAATCGAAAGTACCCATCAAATATGGGCACAAACCAACTCCTATGTTAACGACACCGGCTTGAGGATTATCTATCATGGGAACCGTGGATGCCCCCAAAGATGGGTCAGGTCTAGAGAAGGACAATTGATCAATGGTCACTATTCGGCCTTCATGTGGAAATAATAAGACTCGAAAAACATTAGCGACCACCGCTTGCATAGCATAAGTCCAACTACAACCTAACAAGAGATTGTAGTCGAGGGGGGCATCGAATACCTCTACTTCGACGCACACGGTCTTCCCTCCTAACTACACAAGGAAAGAAGAAATGATGCCATGTGGTTGAAATGAATGACCATCGAACACCGTAAGGAGATTGGGTGATGGAGACAACTCAGGCTGACCAATGGATTTCCAGCATGCTAATGACATAACGCAAGTCGAAGTGCCCTCGTCGACCACCGTGTGGAAGATATTCCGTGTAAAAGTTTTCGTGGGATGAGCCACTACTATCTGAAATGCAACGTGGTAAGGCAGATGAGGTTTCAAGTCCGTCGTATCTAACATGATGGTACCCAGGTTACAAGTCTCAGTAGAGCCTAAAGCAGTCAACAAGGCTTTCCTCTGAGCAAGGCAACTTTGGAGGACTTCCAAAGAGGACATAGCACAAGGGGTTTGGGATAAATCTTCCACCACAGAGTAATTCTGGGCGGCCCTTACATTTGGATTGTGAGAAGATTTCTTAAATGCACCCTTTGGAATGTGTGTCATCATTTCTCCCAATGTCTTCTCAATCTGTAGAGGAAGAGATGGGATTTCAGCTTCTTTACCCTTCTCAGAGGCGCTTGGTTTACTATAGTCATGTGCTCTAGTCATTATTAATGCATCACCCCTAACCATATAGACATTCATGGATCAAGAGTTATTTGGAGGAGGGAAGGTTTCCTGGCTGCCCCCCTCGGCACTTGTATATGCTTGAGTTAAATTTTGTCCATGTTGAAAGGGATTAGTCAACACGGCTTGTTGTTGTTGTGTAACAAACTTTTGGGCCTCCGCAAGTCAAGGACACAGATGGGTCAAGTGGTCTTCTGCACACAAATTGCACGGATACCTCGCCTTATGTTTTTCCGTAGTGCCCTCGCCAGCATTATTAGTGGGTTTTTTTATCCCCCTTACCCTTCTTGCGTTGTTTTTTCTTCCCTTCGGGCTGCTAGGTGGCCTTTGGGTTAGTCGTCTGCACGGAGTGTACTTCCGACGTTTGGGTAGGAGGAACAGCCAAAGAAGTAGTCTGTCTGGCCACTGAGTGTTGTATAGATAACTATTGCAATGGTTTTGTCAATTTCTCAGCGGGCTTGGTTTGTGCTGAACCAACAATACCATCGGCATGTGGTCCAGCTCTCTGTCTAGTTTTATCTAGGATTGATCGTGGAGTATCCGACAGGATGTTGTATAATAAACTAGACTGAGAATAGATAAGATCAAACTGTTGATCCCTCATGATGGAATCTTCTTTGGAGAAAACCCCAGAAGTTGCGATGTCCTTGGATAAATGTGGTACTAAAGACTTAAGGAACCACTCAAGAAGGAATGCTGGTGGAACTGGTACTTTGATTAGACTCTTTCGGTGTCTCCACTCTCGGATATGATCAGAGATATGGTCCGCTGTCATCTGTTCGAAATTGGCAAGCGGTTCTGTGCTCGCGTCATATCTCACAGGTAACTAGAAATGGTTAAGGAAGGCCATAGCTAGTTCTCCAAAAGAAGAATATTGTGAGCGATCAAGCTCGATGTACCATTTTTCAGCACTCTCGATAAGAGTGCGTTGAAACAATCACAACTGGATGGAGTCATCTTTCAGTGAGTTGGATGAACACCAAATATGGAAAGTAGTCACGTGATTACTTGGATCTTCATTAGGATTGGCCTTGAACTTTGGAATGTATGAAGGAAACTTCGTTGGCATAGGAGGCCAACGTGGATCATGACAGATAGGATCATTTAACAACCATGTCAAATCTGGCAAGTGTAATGTCGCCAAGAATGGTAGTTTAGGTTGCTGCCGATAGCCTGGGAAAAAAGGTTCCTGGAGTTTGATTGGCACCAGGTTGCCAGGAAAAGTTTGGCTGCTGGCCCAGATTCTGGTAGAAACCATGGCCCTGACCAGTGTAAGGATTTTGCATCTGTGGAGACATCATTGGCTGATTCCCCATGAAGGACATAGGATGTTGGGCATTCATCGTGTTTGACGGACTTTGGGAAGGATTACTCCATGCCGGTCCTGCTGGAATAGGCATAGAAGTCTGTTCGGGGTTCCATTGACTGTGGAAAGAATTACCCCAGAATGACATTCCATATGAGGGAACGGATCCTTGTCCCGAGTTCCAAGGTCCTGGTATATGTGCCCTCGATGCAGGAATAGTACCCTAGGCCAGAGTAGACTGTCCAAAAATGGGTGTGCCCCCAGATGGGAAAGCAGTGGATGCGAAAGTGTTGTTACCAAATGTCCCGTTCCAAACAAACGGTGATGAACCTACTGGCAAAGTTTGCGCATGTGTTCCTTGACTCCTAGCTCCAAATGAACTTGTGTGTGCAGGCTGCCCGGTGGACTGCTGATGTAGACCACCAAGCGAAGGGGACGAAGGAGAGATATGACCTCCAGCGTAAGGAAAAGCATTGAAAGGGATAGGAATGCCCCCAAGTTGACCTTGCAGAGGAGCATTAGAGCTCCCTGCCCCCAGACCCAAAGTCTGTAAAGTGGAGTGAGTGAGTGCAGGACTTATGCCCAAACTAGGCATACCGTATGAGAATGGAGGGCCTGTCGCACTAGGTGTGAAGGGAGGTGTGTTCGTCGCGATAGATGGGGTCGGTCCACTTTACGACGTAGTTGCGGCTGAGACCATGGTGGCTCGAACCAATGACAGCAAGTTAGGAGATGCTTCTCTTGTGGTGACAACGGTGATGGGAATAGAAGAATTCCCAGAGGAAGTAACAATGTTTGTTGCCATAGCTATGTGAGACACTGACAGGCATTCGTAAAATTGAATTGGCACAATGACCGATGGCCAAGTATCAGTGGTTGGGGTTTCAACCGAACCAAGATTGGTAGTTGATCCCTCTGGGAGTTGTTTGGGCTCAATGGTTGGTAACCCAATTGCTTCGAAAGACCCTTGTTGGTCTAGCTTCCACCTCAATGGTGGCGGGGGTGGCTCCAGTATAATCGACGGCAGGCCCAGAATCCTTCGTGACCGGCGTAGCTCTGAATCCTCCACTATGTGAGAAGATCCACGACACGCTAAGGTATTCTACATGTTCAAATAGTAACACACACTAAAAAGAATCCCCTATGAGATACGACAAGCAATCACTAACTATTTTGAAGAACAATTACAACAACCAACACTAGAGAAACTTATCGGTGCAATTGCAACTCGAATACGGAAGAACCCTCCGGGTATACTCTGTAAAGCATGGCCTGATGTTTGTCCTAGGTACTGTGGTATACCTCCGTAGTCACCTGTGTATGTCCCTAGAAAAGATTGGCAACTAGTTTGCCAGCACGCGAACAGTCACTAGGCGGGTACAGTCAATAGTCGGGTAGACCACAATGAGCAGGGTATCAAGCCCAAAACCTGTCAAGGGTATCAAGAGCAAATGGTTCGGAAGACAACTGAGGACCTCGAATGGATTCGAGACCCACGAAGCTCCGTGGAAAATTCAAACGACGGATTCCCTCAACAAATCCTCGATATGTGTTCTCCACTACGTTCAGTCCGACTTTGGAGGGGTTATCTCCACTACCTTTCCTTACGCGACCTTGTGTTTAGCCCCTATGTTAGAGGGGGGTCATGGATAACTTTCACGTAACTAGACTTCTACACTCCCTATGACAGACTCCAATGTTTGGTTTGAGTGGCCTTGGAGAATTTACTCTCCAACCTATTCCAAGGCCCTAGTCCTGAGCTAGTGTATGAACCCTACAAACAAAAGAGTCTAATAGATTTTAAATTAGCGGTTTTTTTTAATGAGATTTTTTACGTCACAAGGTATGAAGGTGAAACGGATGGTGTGTAAAGACTCAAAGCAAAATGAATAAGAAATGCTTGGAAACAAAAACTTTTACAAAAAATGCAAAAAATCCGCAACTTTTCAACAAGAAAGACTTCTTTTTCTTTTCAATTTTTCTAAGATTTCATGCAGCGAACATAAAGGAATTTCACTCAATCTGCGAGCTACTTATGCTCTAAATGTACTGCCAAAAACTTATGAACAAAAAGACTTCTTCCTAGCTATTGATGCAACAACACAATCTTCAAACAAAAAAGCAAATGAAAAAGAGATATTTTTTTTATTTGAGTGCTAAATGAAGCAACAAAGGGAAAATGCCGACAAGCACAAAACCAAGAAAACAAAATACAATTCTGGCTTAAAGCGCAGATCACAAAGAACTAGAGCAAATATGCACAATGGCAATCAAGAAAGCACAGACTCTTACGCTTGTCTGAAAACCATAAAACACAATTTTTTTTTTCTTTTTTATCTTTTCTATCAAACATCAACTAAGAAAAACTAGGCTAAGGGTAAGAATCCCTAACCTACTGACTGTGCAACCCTAAACTCACACACCTAAAAGCACTACTTCTCACCAAAAGAGGGGATGACTGCCCCACCTTGATTGAAAAGCAGCTTATCAAGCATGCTCCTGTCATTGAAACAACTCGCGGGCAAACACGTGCTGAGCTAAAACAGGGCGCGTGTACCCGTGGGCTGGACTTGCACAGGCCGTGGGTATGTACAATGTCTAAGACAAATCCAAACACAGGTAGCCCAGACCTGGAAGAGACCTCTGGTATTGACAACCAGGGTCTCTTAGAGGCTTGGATGCTTCTTCTTCAATAGAAAAGAAAAAATAATTGCAAAAAAGAAAACAAACACAATAAAGCAAACTGAGTCAAGACAATGAACCAGCAAGACCCAGACAGGATCCAAAAAGCCCCCTGAGAGTGTAAAATTCTAACAGGGAAGAGGAGACTGCCTCTTAAGCTCTCTGAGTCCTACACGCTACTGAAACCTCTACAGCAAGCATTCAAATGTGGGCTATAGAAGGTTAGGGCACGGGTTACACGCGTGCAATCCTTTTGCAGGCCGCATGTACCTCTTTGTGTCCCGATAATAAATGTCAAGCAACAGTCAAGGAAAAACTGGTATTAAGAACTAGGTTCCCTGCTAGCTCTGACCTAACAGAAAACAAACAAACAAAGAAACAGAAAATCTATTCTTTTAAACTACCCAAAAACCTCACTTAAATCCGAAAACCCTAAGAGTATCATCCCCAGTGGAGTTGCCAATTCTGTTGTTGGGAAATAATACCCTACAGACTAACAATCTAGGGCTAAACTTGCATGCAGATCATGACCCTAAAGAAATCACTTTTAACCTATCACCCCAGAACTCAAACCCCCTTTTCACACACAAGCATGGAAAAGACCTACTAACCTTTTTACTGATGTTTGGTGTAGATCCTCCATTGCGCTTTGTCCGCTTGGTGTAGAATGAAGAAAATAAAAAGAGTTATGCAGAACTACTCAAAGGAAGGAATAATGGTCAACCAGAATCTAAGAAAACTAATAACTTTGAACTCTCTTTGAACCCACTTTGAACTCTCTGTGGGTTCTATTCTTGTCGGCATAACTTTTCTGCCTGTCTTGGGAAACTTTCAAATTTTGCTTAATTTTTAACATTTGGTCCTCCATCTCCTTGAGCAACTCTGGCCCAACTACTATCCTATCAGTTAGATTATCCCAGCTCACTAGAGTATTGCGCTTTCTATCGCAAATTGATTCAAATGGGCTCATTTTCAATGATTCCTGATACCCATTGTTGTAAGCAAATTCTACCAAGTGTAGGTAGTATTCCCATTTCAATGGTTTGTCCATCACATACATTCTCAGTATGTCTTCTATCACTCTATTCACCCTCTATGTCTATCCATCAGACTCAGTATGATAAGATGTACTAAAGTTCAGATTCGTTCTGAATCCTTTGAACAATTCTTTCCAAAAATTCAAAGTGAATTTCGAGTCTCTGTCGGACACAATTGTTTTAGGAATTTCGTGTAATCGTGCCACTTCCTTCATGAAAATATCAGCAACATCTATTGCCTTGTGAGTAGTTTTCAGTGGAATAAAATGGGAAGCTTTTGTAAACTTGTCCACCACTACCATGATTGAATCATGTAGCTTGCTTGTTCTGGGAAATATCATAATAAAATCCATTGTCACCACTTCCCATTTCCATTCAGGAATGGGCAAAGGTTGCAGCAACCCTGCTGGGTGCCTATGGTCATCTTTAGCTTTTTGGCATTCCATACATCTAGCGATGTATTCAACGATCTCTCTCTTCATACCTGGCCAAAATTAATGGCTCGTGACTGCTACCATGGTTTTCTAATATTCAAGGCGCCCTGCATAAGGTACATTATGCATCTCATGAAAAATCATGCGTTTCAAGTCCTGGACATTTGGTACAAAAATTTTGTTCTTGTGCAACAGTATTCCATCTATTCCCAAATTATAAATATCCATCTTCTATGCCATCTTACCTTGTTGTATCTTTGCTACCAATTCTCTATACTATAGGTCTTCATTTGCAACCTCCATAATTTTTCTTTTAATATTAGTCTGATACATGCTAATGGTTGTAGCATGTAGTTCATGCACCCTCCTGCTGAGTGCATCAACCACTTTATTCTCTTTCCCCTTGATATGCTTTATATCAAAGTCATATTCGCTTAGAAATTCTAACCATCTACTTTGCCTAACATTTAGATTTGGATGATCAAATAAATATTTCAGACCATTGTGGTATGTTCTTAGCTCAAACCTCTTCCCCATGAGGTAGTGTCTCCATTTCCTCAAGGCATGCACTATGGATGCCAACTCCAAATCATGAGTGGCATATTGTCTTTCATGCTCCAAATTCCTTGATTCATAACATATCACAAACCCATTTTGAGTGAGGACTCCACCAAGTCATTCATTACATGCATCTGTTCATACAATGAAGTCTTCATTTGGATCTACAATCCTTAGTATTGGAGCACTTGTCAATAATTGTTTCAAGTGTTGGAAACTCTTTTCACAATCCATTGTCCATTGAAACTTCACACCCTTTCTTTGTAAGGAAGTGATTGGGTGTGAAATCTTTGAGAATCCTTCAATGAATCCCTGTAATAGCCTGCAAGACCCATGAATGATCTCACCTCTGTCACATACTTTGGCACTAACCATTCTCTAATGGATTCTATCTTCTCAGGATCCACTGTTATCCCATCCTTTGAAATAATATGCCCCAAATAATGAATTTGTTTATGATAAAATGAGCACTTTCTCAATTTGGCATACAACTGATGCTCACTTAATAATTGCAACACCATCCTCAAATGATGTTCATGCTCTTCCTTTGACTTAGAATATATAAGAATGTCATCCAAAAAGACAATGACAAACTTGTCTAAATATTCTCGGAAAACACCATTCATTAAGCACATAAAAATAGTTGGTGCATTTGAAAACCCAAATGGCACCATTGTGAACTCATAATAACCATACCTTGTCCTGAAGGTGGTCTTGTTGATATCTTCCTCTTTAATCCTTACCTAATGCTATCCTGATCTGAGGTCTATCTTTGAAAATATCTTTGCATCTTTCAATTGATCAAATAGATCATTAATCCTTGGCAGAGGATACTTGTTCTTAACAGTCACTTTATTCAACTATCTGAAGTCAATGCACAATCTTAATGTTCCATCTTTCTTTTTCACAAACAAGACTAGGGAACTCCAAGGTGACACACTTGGGCATATATATCCCTTCTTCAGAATTTCTTCAAGCTACATCTGCAACTCCTTCAATTCTGGTGTACTCATTCTGTAAGGAGTCTTTGAAACTGGAGCTGCTCAAGGCATTAGATTTATAGAGAAATCAATGTCTCTCTTTGGGGGTAGTCCTGGTACCTCCATGAATACATCTTCAAATTCTTTCAGGACTGCATAATCTTCTAAATTTGACACCTTATCTTTAGGTGTCTCATCCATATGTGATGCAAATAATTGACACCCTTTTTTGTAACATTTCTTCAGCTGTAATGATGAAATTTCTCTAATGGTTACTTCCCTAGGAATTCCCTACACTTTCCTTTGGTTCCCTTCCTCATCCAAGCAAGTAAATGCTTTTTTATGACAGTCTAAGAGAGCATGATGTTGTTCCAACCAATCCATACCAATTAGACAGTCATAGGAACCTAAAGGAAAGATGTTCAAATCTGCCTTGGTGTTCAGTCCATTCATCTCCATGAGGCATGACTTAACCATCACATTAACTTTTCTTTTGGCCCCTGTATCCAAATGCACCAACCAAGATTTTCCATGCTTGCTTCTTGGAAATTGCAAACTTTCCACCATCTCAGGATCTATATAACTATGACTAGCTCCTAAATCAATTAAAATAGAAATGGTTTGGTTGTTGACCATACCTTCCACTTCAATCATGTGGGACTAATACTCTTCTTGATTTTTGTCCAGGACTGCATAGATCCTTGGCACATTTCTACTCATGTTCCACACTATTTCAGCTTGTTGTACATTGTGAACAATCCTTCCTTTTTCACCTCTATGAGGACAATCTATGAACCTATGATCTCCTTTACAACCCCAACATTGAATAGGTGGCTGCCTTGGTCTTTGACTCCCTGTGTCAATCGTTCTAGGTTCTTTAGGTGTTTGTTGTCCTTGTGGATTATTTCTGAAGAATCGTGTCTCATTCCCCTTCTTCCTCTGATCCATCTTGAATTTCTTTTTATCTTCCCAAGATTTTTGGAAAGTTGGCCTTGCTTTCTATTGATCATATAGGCATTTATCTCACCTTATGGTCTCTTCCAATGTCTTGGGATCATCATATTGTATTTTGTCACTAATGAATGATGGAAATCCACTCAAATACCTTTGAATTTTGATTGTCTCATCCTTGATGAAAGAGAAATACTTCAGTAGTTCTAGAAACCTTCTCTCATATTCATCTATGGTCATACTTCCAAGCTTGAGTTCAAAGAACCCTTTCATTTTATTGTCATAATATCTCTTAGTCAAGTATTTCTTCTCAAAGTACTTATTGAATTCCCTCCAAGTAACACTTTTCTCTTTAATGTGTTGCGCATGCACAAGTTGATCCCACCACATTGATGCCTTTCCTTTGAGTTGATAGATGACAATTATACCATCTACATGAGAAGAATAATTATGCAGTTGAAAATATTTTCTCATGCCCATCAACCATGTTTTTTCATATTCATCCTTCTTGTGCTCACCATCAAATGTAGGAGGTTTGATTTTGTTCATTTCTCCTCGTAGCTCATCCACCCCAGACCTCTTATGCCTTCTGACAGGGGATGGACTTGATTTGCTGCCTGCTCTCTTATTAGAATGCCTCAGGGAGTTTTGGTGACGTCTGCTAACACTTCTTGCTCTTCTTTTCTCTTTCGGAGGCTTGTGACTTCCAGATTTGCTTGAGCCACTCTCCTTATCCAATTTCTTTTCTATTTTTTGCAAGCCCTCCAATAACTTCATGTTGAAGTCATCCTACTACTCCTTGGATTTCATAATCCTTTCATTATCAACTTTATGGATTTGGACATCCTTCTACAAATTTTTAATGGTCTCTACCATATTCATATTTTCATTCCTTTCATCTCCATGTCCATTGAAGTTTGTTCCTTCAATGCCCAAATGGACCTCCATCCCTCTGCTCTCATCTTGCTGACTGTAATTCCTATGTGCCTCTTCCATTCCTATGGACTCTTCACTGATATTGATCTGATCTGGTTGTTGTTAATTCTGCAAAATGTGCAGCCATCAAAACTTATCAGGCTAGCTAATTCAACAATTCATGGAAAATATGAACCATTTTGGTTCAATATATACATCAGAATTATTTCTTCTAATTTCTTGGTGTTATCACCATGACAATTCTTAGATAAGACCCAACTCTTGAGAATTTAGCAAGAACTGTGTGGCGCCTCCAGAGATACATTGGGGCAAAAAACAGGTTGCCGAAACCACTTTCTCCACAGCCGATGTCATGTGTTTCAATATGTCAAAACCACCACTTGTGGGATGGGCAACGACTAGTTATATCACCCTATTTCACTCGTTCGGTACTTCACAGTCGTATGATGTCAGGTGAATGCCGCCATGTAACGAAATCAAAAGCTAATCATTTGAAATGGGTTAGCCGAGCATGAAAGACCCATGTATTTGTACCTAAGTCTGTCTGTGATTCATGATTGGTACTCTATATCTACCAATTCTCAAGTATGAAGGCATCATCTTATCCATAAATGGAGTAATATCCAAATTTGCTCGACTTTCTGATCTCTGTAAAATCATTTCGATGTCCACAAAAATTGAGGTACGTGGACAAAGCTACATCCAGTGAAACTGGTCATTCAGGTAACATGGTATATTTTCCTACAAGTAAGAAGGAAAGGGAAATTGCGCATATATTAGCAACTAAATTTCACATAGAACCTACCACAGACTCGAAATTGGAAGTTAGGTTAAATCCCATTATGAAGGATCTAGTTATCAACAGGCGAGTTGTTAAGAAGAAATGGAGCAAGCAACAGAAAAAAGAAACCATGGCTGAAACGGTTGAAAATGCTGGAGAGAATCAATCGGTCTGGTTAGATACTTTAAAGGAGGAGATCGCTAAGCTGAAATGAGTCCTCGAATAAAATTAAGTACATTTCAACAATTTTTGGACAGAAGGTAGTAGAGGTAAGGAGCCCTAGAGATGATAGACTTGTTCTTAAATGGTCCCTTTAAAATAGGATAACTATTGTTTTAAATCATTCCCTTTTTGTAATTTTGGGATTGAAATGAATATATAAATGCAGAAGCAGATTTTGGATTGTTTATGACAAGATTCTAACTGGTGATGATATGAGTTTTGTTTTATTTCATAGTATGTGTTTCTTGTAATCTTATATTTCACTTTCATCTATCTGAATCGGAGGAATATAAAACCCAACATTCATCTCTGAGATCCTCTCGACTTAGCAATTTAGACTATAATTATTTCTTCTCAAACCAATTATGAATTCATTTTAAATAATGCTTTGATGCAGTTGTTTTTTTTTTCTTTTTTTTTTTCCTCTAATACCATGCAAATTTCCTATTAAACTCAGACTCATCGCCTTCCAAACAACTTCACGTGCACAAAAATTCAACCTGTACACCCATATTTATTGTTCGCAGCAACACCACAAGGTAAATCATGCTTCCACGCACCTATATCCACTATGCATTTCTTCTCCATCATGCTAATAACTTGTGCGCACTATTTTTACATTGCATGCCAATATCCACTGTGCACAGTTTTGGTTCTTGCACTGATACCTGTTGCGTGCAGTTTTTGTATCACACACCGATATTCCACATGTATTTCACTCTATGCATTGCACCATGCCAAAGTTAAATATACCCCCACCGTGCATAATAATATGTGCGCACCATTGACTATACTATCGCAAGACAACTTATACTCATATTGTCATGCACCAACCAAACTCCTTTGTGTTTTGCAATACTGCGCACACCACGTGCACCATTACTATGTGTGTGCACACCGCGCAATGCTAAATTTAGTGCACGCATCTGCACACAATATTCTTCCATAAGGTGCCGCAATTTACCGTGTGCACCTGTATGCCAACATTTTTCTCATAGTGCCAAAATTTACCGCGTGTGCCTGCATGCCAATATTTTCCGCGTGGTGCCAAAATTTACCATGGATTGTCTGTGAATCAAAATTTGGCCACTTCAAGATTAATATTTTGTGAATATTCGCTTCAACTGAACCTTTCCGACCCATTCAGGATCAGTGTTGGAACTGATGCTCTAATACCATGTTGTAATGTCCTCGACCACCCATGGCTAGGCCACGCTACATGAGGGAACACTCTCATTCTCTCACTGTGGAACATACTGTAAACTACCCAATATTCAACTGAGCTATGCCACATAAATTTACAAATACATACATAAACACACAGGCATATATACATACTAAACTACATGCAATTAAAAATATATATACACGTAGAACTCTTATGGAATCTTTATAAATAAAACGTAACAGACAAATACTCTACGTAAATGCACGAATTCATACTAAAATAACAATAACCACAAACATGCAACATATACGGGAAATACCCCTAAACATACAGATAGTTATAATCACACATATGATAAAACCGTAAAATAAGGATGTAAATAACAATGCAGCATGTAATTTCATCACACAATTGGTACTTATCTTGGTAGGAACATCACGAACTGCGTGCATACCGTCCACGAACCTCCCAACCTTAGACTAAACTGTTCATCACTCTCAACAGTGAGTCACCCTTGAGCTAGGAATAAAATCCACCTGGGTAAAGGGAGTCCTAACCAAGCTAAGGCTCACAAGCAACAGGAAAGAATCTGTCTCAGGTGCCACTCAAACTAACAGCCTACAACCTCTCATTCCCCACATGCCTGTCCCACCCAAGGAAGTGTGCCCCTTCTCTGCTCAACAGTCCTTCGGCTGCCCCACTTCCCTTTTAGGGATTCAACAATATGTCGGATAGGAATACTCAAAGAACTGTAACTGCAGTTTAGCACCTTCAAGAAATCAATCCCCAGCAATTCTCTCACTCAGAGAATTTCTCACAGGTTTGATAACTTGCCTCTTCAATACCCCATGGGCCTGACAACCAGCTTCTTTAGTCCATCTCCCAAGCTAACCAACTACATGAATAGATATGGCTATGGACATAGGTTCAGGTACAGTGAAATGAATGTATGAAGGATAATTGACTGTGTGAGTGAAATGGTCATGGAATCATGGTTGAATGATCGAAGGAATCATGGGAGAGATGATGGTCCAAATTATGGGAGTCCCTGAAAGTGAACTAAGTCCCAACCATATGTATGCATGTACCCAACTTGACACTTGTCATGTTGGAAGCTACTTTGGTCCACTTGTCCCCAACTTTAGAACTTAGGATAAAATAATTATCCATACTTTATGTTTTAAGAAATATTAATATAATATTCCTTTTTGGCTTAAGCTCTCTAGATTATCCCTTTTTCTTAACTTTTGGCCCTCTCTTTGCCTAGCTGGTGGAGTTTAGTGCCCCATCTCTTTTATCGTGGTTGGTCTGCACGCAGCGATGTATTTTATATTAATCATGAGACATATACAAAATAGGTGCACTGGCCTTTAACATCTAGGCACTCTGGCCTAATTCCAAAACATAAGCATCCCAACTTATAATAATTGGCTCACCAGCCTATAACACATATCATGTACACAAAGGTTCGATGACCTCAATATTACGTGCACTTTAGTTACTATGTGTGGTATCTGGGAATGTGCGCACTACAATATTTTACTACGCAGTACATCCATGCACTATGCCATGAAAGGTGCATTACAAAATGATGTCAAAACAACTCACCAACTTAAGTACACTTGCATTACATTTACAATTGGGTTTGGTTGAGGGATATTACACCTTGCGTCTACCTCGGGTGAGACTTCATCTGCTTCGAAGGTGTTTCCGAAAGGGATGGTAGTTAGGGTTTTGTTGGTGCGATGTTGAAGCGTTGAACCCTAGGTCTGCCCTTGTGCCAACAAATGGTTATGTTGTCAGGACGTGAAACTGTGATTTTTGGGAATTGAGGAAAAGAGAAAGATTTGTGCATAGATATGCTATTTTAAGTGCGTAGCATTCTACTTGACTTGGGAAGCTCTGTGCTAAGAAAGGAATCACATCTGAAGAAAAGAGGTAAGACCTTAAATATGTGTGCTCTGATAAAGGTAAGATAAGTGGAATTTTTTTTTTCGAAAGTATGGATCTAGGTATGTTTGATAAATTTTGTCTTAGCCTAAAAACTAGGACACAACTAGAAGAAAGAAGATTTGATATGCATAGAGCTGATAAAAATTGTGAAAGATATGTTATTCCTATGAGTAGAAAAGATTTTTGGACTAACAAATGGATGCAAGATCCTAGAAATAATTTTTTGCAGATTAGTTACTGTGATCCTAGTGTGAAATACAGGAAAGGTTGGGGATTATTTAAGAGAAATAGAGGATTAACCCTTTGTTACAGTTGCAGAAGACCAGGATATCTGGCTAAGGAATGCCCTGGTAGAAGACCTACTTGTCTTTGTTGTAAATATATGGACCATGAAGTTCTGGATTGCCCTAGAATGATTGCTAAAGTTGAGAAGATGAATATGAGACAACCCTGAGGAAGGCCAAGAAACTAAGACCATGGAAAAATCCCAAAAAGAATCAGAGAATGTATTATTATAGATGAAAGAAACCATGAATGATCACAGAGACACCAATCTATTAGAGATCTTAAAAGAAAAGGAGTGCATAGAAACAAGAATAGGAGACTTCGACATAGACTGTGTTCTGGATGAGGAAACACGGGTGAATATCATGAAAAAAATAACTTGGGAAATTTTGGGAAAGCCTGCTATGATTCCTTCATTAGGAAGAATAGGATTATTTAGAGGAAAGATGATAGCCCTATGTGGAATACTTACCTAGATATCTATGATTACTCATGGAACTTTGACAGAGGAAGAATTTGAGGTCATTAAATTTATTGAGAACAATGCCCCATTTGCTATTTTTCTGGGAAAAACTTGGATTGATAAATATCAAATCCGAAGAAAACAAGAAGAGGAAGATTTAGAACAAAAAAAAACAAGAACTAAGATATTTCATGACTAGGATAATAACGCACTTACTGAAAGAATAAAAATACCATTTGAATCTACTAAGGACCAGATATCTAGGTGTCAAAGTTGAAACACCTATCTATACAAGAGAGTAGAGCACCTACTCTAGAAAAAGAAGAAGTATTACCCTCGAACCCTATGAAAGAATCTCATCAGCGCGAAGTTACTATGTTGAGTATAAATAAGAACAAGAATGGAAAGAGGAATACCGGGATGCAAATCACAGGAAAGAAGGCTAGAAAGATCAACAAGAAGAAAGAAAAGCTAGAAAAATTGCAAGAGGCACTAGAAAGGACTTCGCAGAAAGAAGGTTTACATAACTTGAACTTCGTTGAAATATCAAAAAAGCGCAGAATGGCACTTCACCATGGTGGAGCAATATGACCATTGGAGGCATTATGACTATTAGATTGACGCTCCTGAATGGTTAGAACAATAGTTATGATAAAAAATATCACCATTAGACAATTGGGACCATGCCATAACAGATGGAAATGCATTGATTAAGTATTTTTGACCCGTTGGAAGTATCCATTACGACGTTGTCTATTTATCCTATCGAATGTTGCACCGAGAACACTTTTCTGAATTATAGCCGAGCCCATAGAGAATTCAATGTTATCATGTTGTGCCTATTGAGACTTCACCACCTGCTCTATTACAATGAGTGTTTGATCACCAACCTGAGATACCTGATCTCAAGCATGCATGTTGAACAAACTCAGCAAAATAGAAAAGTCAATCGAAGAAATTATAATCGACCTTATGGCTGAGAAGGTGATGTCCGTAGGAGTTCAAGATTCATCGACGCAAGGAGTGCAAGCCTCCTCATCGACTGCTCGTGGATCTGGACCATCCCAATATGTGACTGAAAAATGAACCAAGCATCGGGATGACTTGGAAAATGCGAATCTCATCCCATCAATTCTTCCCGACTACATACCACCTCTGGTTGGCGTGGTGAGTCGTGACAGTGTCCCAAGGGACTCCAACTACACAATGTTTACTATGTACCTCCTGAAGAGGATACTCACAGCCAAGCCACAACTGGATAGGCTTCTAACCTTGAATATCAATGACTATAAACTAGGAGATCGCAAGAGCTATCGCATGCTTACACCTCACAAATATTTGACCAAGACGAAGGGAAAGAAGTCGAAGATCCTTCCCCAACCATGGACTATGGAAATCGTGAGGTCCACTATTCTGAACGTGATGAAGATACCCCATTTTGGAAGGCACCAGGAGGTTAACCCATGGATTAAGATCATTTTTTCATGCTTCCATGGTGGTTATCTGTGGCTGGAAAGATGCATCACCATTGATCTAGCACTGATCCATCAGATCACCAGATTGAGCATGCAAGGACCATACCCGCAAGATTTTTACCCAGGAAAGGTTGCAGACCGCACCTTGGCTCAAAAAATCAAAGACACCTATGGCGATGTGGAAAAGGGGAAGTGGGGCTACAAGGTAGCCTCCATCTAGAATGGTGCAGTGTGCCTAGCCTGCCAGTTGATCACAGGTAAGATAGTAAGAAAGAACAGACCCATGCGGGTCCTGGGGTTCGTTGTTGATCTCACAGAAAAATGTGTAGAAGGGATACAAATGAACTGGGAAAGCTACCTCGTCAACTAGTTAGAGAAGGACTGTCATGAAGCTCAGGATCAGAGCTATGAGTTCCACTTCAGTTGGTTATTGATCCTCATCACGTTCATTTCTTTGGAGATGCTAGAAGGTGCGACCTTCCCTGATATTGAACCATTTAAGTTCACCACGCTCTGGTACTCAAGCAACATGGGGAAACAATGGAAGTCGAATGCGGTGTTCCACACCTACTACTTGCAGCTAAAAAGGGATATTAAGTCCTTCCCTCGTATGACATCGAACACCCTTCAAAGGTTCAGGCCCTATGTGAAGTTTCACGCAGATAGACATTTTATTTATATCACTGCACGTGGAGATGGGAACAAAGAAGAGCTACATAGTTACTATAAGCTCATAGAGGAGGACATGGAAGAAATAACTAAGAAATGGCCTGTAGATTTCCTTATCCCAGTCGACCTGGTCGAACTATTTGACCCCAACCTAATAGGAAGTTTGGTGGTTACTCGTGAAGAGTACGATATACCTGGAAGTAGCAGAAGAAATGAGATGGAAGAGGTACAAAAACTGAACAACGCACCCCAAGAGACTTCTTCAAATTCACCAAAAGGAGGAGTTGATGACAAAGTAGACAAAGAAGAGAACAATGGAGAATAAGACAAGCAGAAGCAAGGAGAAGTAACACCTCATAGGGATCCCATTAATAAGGCTGAAGCATCCAACAAAAGAGAGGTTTCCCCCACGAAACCTACATCGTGGAAGAAGTCCAAAGCTAGTAAACCATAGATACAGAGTGTGCTCACGGAGGACAACATCAACCTAATAATTATTGTCATGTCAAACACCTTGGAAGATATCTTACAACGCAGTGAAGCAAAACAAGAGACAATGTATGAAAGGATTGAAGCAGAGCTGAGAGGGGTACATCAAGCCCTTCACTCCAGTCATGCAATATCTATTGTGCCCCCACCATCAGAAGAAATAGAGCTAGGATATAATCCTTCCCAACTCCAAAGAATAGCATATGTGACCAAAGCTCGCCTTCATCATGTCCAAGAAGAAAAATAATAGGTCACAGAGGCCCTAAAGAAAGCACAAGAGGAAGTCATAAAGCAACGTTGGGTTGCACAACAGGAAAAATACGACCTCCAAGAGAAGTTCATAGAGGATAGAGCACAAATCTAGAAGGAGAAAGAATAACTACTTGTGGAGCAGGTCAGAGTTAAAGAAGAGATCAACAGAGCACTTTTCTCTGTGACAAGATTAGAACATAAGGAAGAAGACCCAGTGGAAAGTCAAGTGGCAAGGCTTGTTGAATCCATCCAGAAGTTTCAACAGAGAGTAATAGATCTAGAGCTACAAATAGTGCCAAGCACTCCATAGGACATGCGAGATCATAAAGAAGCAACTGCCTAGAGTGCAGTTGAGAGAATCAAAGCATTCTCCTTGGAATGCAAACAAATCAGTAGTCAAAGTGCACAGACTTATGAGTGACTTACAAAGGACCATGAACTAAAGACACTAGAGTCGCAACTTTGGGAGGAAAACCAGTAAGAAGCAACAATACAAGTGCAGTTGAAGCTCTTGTCAGCAGTTGAGAGGATGAAAAGGTACCAAGAATAGTGCATGGCTCAGGAACAGGTCCATGCCATATAGAGAAAAGTCATGGAAGTGACTCAAAAGCTCCAGCCCATCCAGGATGCATCTTGCCTGCTTTTTGAGGAGATTGAAGGAAAAGGAGAAGAACTAGAACAAGTAGTCACCACAGTTGAACAATACTTGGAAGGACCTATGAACGAGGTAGTTATTCAAGATTTCATCGAGCAGGAGGCTCTAGCGAAGAAGCAAGCCGAAGAAGCTCGATCCAAGCTCGAGGCATTTGAGGCAGAGTTACCCAGATCAGAGTGACTTGGGACAAGTCACAGGTGAGTGTTGGGGGCCTGTTGGCCCTTGACCAAGTTTTGTGGAAACACTGGTCATGTTTCACCAATTTTGGGACTTCAAAAATATGGTCAAAGATGGAGTGCAAGTCGAAGCAGAGATCGCAGGATCATGACCCCTTTTTAGGGTAGTTTTCAGATTAGGGTTTATGTAATGGGTATGGGGATTTTGGCCCATGGGTTTACCCATTCTTAGGCCCTTTTTTTAATGTATAAATGAGTAATTAGGAAATGTAAGTAAAAGATCTAAGTGGCCTTGTGCTAAGTGAAAGTGGTTATAAGAAGCTTGTGTGTAGATTATAAGTCCTTGTGTTGTAACCTAGCTCGGGGAAGGAGGATCTGGTGAAGTGCATGTAGATCTTCTGTCCTATGCAGAGTAGGATTTTGTGGCTCTGTGCATGTATAGGATTGACAAAAGACAATAAAAAGAAGAATATTTGGTGGACGTAGCCCCAGGCTAGGGGTGAACCATGTATATCTTGTGTTATGGTTTCTTTGTGCATTATGGTTGTTATATTGTTCATGTGATTTATGCTTAGTGAAATAATGTATGTTTAGATACATCTGATATGATATCTTAGTGCTTAGCCATGTGAATGAATGGTAGATCTAATTTATCTCTATATGTTAAGTGCTTGAATGTGCTAGGTTTCGTTGAATACTGCGTTTCTTTGTAATTAGGTGTTATCTCTGCTATGAATAAGGGATACACACTAATGAATGACAACTGCTAAGTTCTCTATTAGAGTGTTGTAATCACAGATCTGTGTCCCATCTAGGTTGCAGACACTTGAGTCCTACAACCACCCCTGCCTCTACCTCAGGTGAGACTTCATCTACTTCGCAAGTGTTGTCGAAAGGGCCAACAGTTAGGGTTTTGTTGGTGCGATGTTGAAGCATTGAACCCTGGGTCTACCCCTGTGCCAACACTACACATTAAAAATGCTTGACTATACCATATATTTAGATTTTCCATGCCCACTTAAGAATCCCTTACATCAGAACAATCTATAAGGAATACATAAAGAAGAGTCATCCTCTAACTAAAATACCATCCCAGTCCAAAATGATTTATTTTTTTTAGAGTTGCCTCCCATCTTCTTGCAAAAATAAATATTTATACATAAATATTAAAATATGGTGGACCAGTCTCTGTTGTAAAAGGGTGTAAGAGGCTAACCCATCGAGATACTGAACAAGTCTGTTGGCAATGGTTATCAACCTATGGTATGACTAGGTAAACCCATCCGAGTACTGAATAGGCTTGTTGGCAGTGGGGCATTCTAACTAGAGAGGGTGATGATTTGACAAACAATACATAAAATTCCTAAATATTAAAAATTGTCCCAATGTACAACACTACTTGTAGGAAAAGATAAAAATAATAATGCATGGTTAAGCAAAGGTAAATGAACTCCATCAATCTGCTATTGGGAACTAACTTTAAGACAATCCTCAGACGCTCTCACCTATCTCTTCTTAAGTATATGCAGGATGTTCTATCCTATAGGCGAGGCCATATTTTAACTGTCTTGTCATACTAATGTGTGAAATTTATCTGTACACTTGGAAAACTGTAAATCTTAGGCTATTGGGAGAATTGACTAGTTTCCTATATCTTTGATTGTGAGGTGTCACAATACTTAGGAGTGGGGGACGGGTTTCCTGAGCTAACAAATGATAAACACTTCCATTTGTATTATAATCCATGAGAAGAGGAAGTAGGATCTCGGTTAAAATTCTATCATATTGTTTTTTACAATATTCTTGATATCAATAATCGTTTGTATTGGTATTATAAGTTTTATTCCACTGACATAACTATGTGTGTTATAATCGTACTACGCATTTTTATTTATGTTTATGCAATGGAAGACTTCTTATACTTAAATGTTCCTTGTAACAATTACAGATCGATAACAAATGCTAAATACTCACTTCCCTCTAAATTACAAGCCTATGAAAAGAGGAACAAGTCAATTGTATTGTTACAGATCAATGGCAAAGGAAATAAAAAATGGATGTTATAATATTATTGATGCTCATCCTATCCATGCTCATGTTCACCATGCCTACTAGAAATCATCCAATATGAGTGCTATGGGAAAAATTTCATTTACTATTGGATAGTTTTCACTTGCACAGGGGACCAGACGGAGTGCCATTTGGAGGACTGGATGGAATTCCATTTGGAGGACCGGATGGAGTGCCATTTGGAGGACTAGATGGAATGCCATTTGGAGGACCAGATGGAATGCCATATGGAGGATTAGATGAGGTATTATATACATTGTAAATGATCACGATCACATTCAAGTATGATCACTCGAATTGATTTACACCCGTTGCAGTGATGAATTAGATGAATTAAATGGTGTATTTTTCAAATTTCATTTTGTGATCAAATTAAAATTATAAATTCATTTTATGATCAAATGTCCAAGTTGAAGACTTGGACATTGATCTAATTTCTTACATGATTTTGTTTCACCTCCAAAGTACAAACCTTTCAAATTCAAACTCGGCACAATTATGATCACACATGGCATTCGTGTATGATGAATTCGCCCACGATTCAACTGTTTCCATCACAATTGCATTAAGAAACGGGTACTCTGTCTTGATTGCTCATACCCTGACTATTTAGCTCATCCTATGCTTGCTATATTATGCTCGCCCTCTGCCTGATTTTGGCCTCCTATTCATCCCTTGCTTTGTAACCATGCCCAACTGTTATATACGTCCTCCTACACTAAGCTACTAGCCATTCCAGAATTCGCAACGTGTTGAGAAGTCTTCCTCTGTGCGGGTTGGGGACTGTTCCTTTCCAGTATGCAGGGGCATGATGATGGTGTCTCTCTCCAATTCACTCTTGGGTTTGATGGGAGACTGTCTCACGTAGGGTGTCTAGTCTTTTCAATCTCCGAGGAATCCATTGCCTTGGCCACGAAATTTCTACGGGTTGGGGATCGGTGGTTCAAACACCATCAACTTCCATGTCCAATTTATAATAGGGTGTTCAAGCCTAAATACCAAAATGTCTCTAGAGCCAAAGGGTATTCGAAAGAGTGGATCAAAGACGAATTGATCAACCCTCTGATCGTAATTACCAGGATCATCACTTGTGAAGGTAGGTACTCTATTTTTAAAGCCTGTCATTTCCGTCTTTTGGCCCATTTTCAATTCAACAAACCCTTTACTTTTCCCTTCTATTTTATGAAAAGCCTCGAGAAGATGTCTTCCCAGTTTCGTAAAAAATTGTCCAACCCTAACCACAATTTATTTCACCATGGCCTCATTAAATTTCTTTTTATATCATAATTGAAAAAACAGAGTAAAACATCGGAAGATTTCCTCTACCAATATTCAAATCCCCATCTCACAGTTAAGACAAGCAAGAAATCATTCAATTCAGATACTTTCACCCCATCTAATATCACTCTCCAAAAACTCCAAACCCTCCAGTTCAAACTATCTCCCTGTCTAATAAGAAATCCAAGAAAACTATTGATTCCCCTGCAGCCTCATCTGGTAAGAAAATTAAGAATCTTGTTGATAATTCCCAATCAACTTCAACACCTATCGATTATAAACCTAAGAAGAAACAGGATTCATTTCATCAATATTTTCCTTCCATTCCTACAAAGAGGAGAGGAGCTAATTGGTTCAAGGGGAAATCCTTTCGCAGAAGCACCCGAAGTACGAGTGGCAAGTCCAATATAAAAACTCCAAGTACTTAAGATCCTATTCAATTGTCTTCCAACCATGAGAGCCCCCATAAAAAAATTAAAGAAGTTTCTACAGAGGAGTCTAAGTCCAATAAAGAGATCAAATCTAAACCTATTACACCAAGTCTTCCTCACAGAAACATTGTTACTCCCTCCTCCCATATGCCTACACCTTCTTTTAAAATTGATATACCTTCTACATATATCAAGGAGCCTAAGCCTTCATCCCTTGAGCCATCTGATCAAACCCCAACTATTGATAAATTGCAAAAAGAGAATGCTCAACTACTTCAACAGTTGGCAGAATGAGAAACCGTGGATCAACATTTGCACCATGACAATTCTATCCTACAAGAAAAAGTAAACTCTCTTCAGCGATTGGTCGATTAGATGACCACCACCAATCACAGTCTCAGGATGCAATTGAAACATTGCAAAAGGCCTAATCCAAATTCCCCAGGGCATGAGGGAGTGTTATAACCCTAAATTGCACTATCCCTGCTTACTTGGCATCAGGCCTACTTATGCCTCTTCCTAGCAAAAGCCATGCTGAGTAATTCCTCAAAAAACCACTTAAAACAAGCAACCCGTGCCCTAACTTCTCACTGGGCACGGGCATCCGCTTGCTGTCCTCATACTGCACGCGGGCATCCGCAGGCTAACCCAAAATAGCCCGCGGGTACCTAACAAAGCAAAAAATCAGGAAATTTTCCACCGGGACACGAGGCTTTTTGTCCGTTAACTGGAACTCCGAGCCATGCATGGCCGAGAGTTCGCCAAAAACCCTAGCTCCTTCTAGCCTATAAAAGGAGGGGTAGGGGTACTATTCAAAGGAGGAAAATCATAGCAAAGAAACTCTGCCAAATTGCCAAGCCAGTTTTGTCCCAACCCTTTAGCCTTGCCTCAAGCTTTAGGAGAAATTCATGCAGCAGCAGTTGGAGGACAAAAAAGAAGAGGAAGATCCCAGGATCAGGATCGTGGAACGGTGACCGGCCTCAGAAATCATTGTAAGTTGCTTCATATTGAAGTTAATGAAAAAGATACTTTTCCCGTCCCGAATACATGAATCTCATCTATGTTATTTGATTTATGTTTTCTCTCTAACCCCCTAGTAGATCAGTAGCATGCATGCATAGTATTGTCTTGATTGCAGGAAGCTTTGTGGAAGGAGTAGCAGCAGCAAGGAGATAACAACTCAACGGAGGATCTACTTCAACCGTCGGAAAAAGGTTGGTTTATTATTCCCGCGTTTGCCTGAGAAAAGGGGTTGAGATTTTGGGTAGAAGGTTAAAAGTTAAATCTTAAGGGTCATGATCTGCGTATAAGTTTTGAGCCCTAGCTTATTATTCTGTAGGGTAGAATACCCAACAACAGAATTGGCGACTCCACTGGGGATATTTTTACTCTTAAGGGTTTCCGGGTTTGGTGAAAGATCTTTTGGTAGTTTAGAGAATTAAGTTCCAATTTCTTTGCTGTTTTTTGTTTTCTGTTAGTCGAAAGCTAGCAGAGAGCCTAGTTATTAATACCAGTTCTCTTTGACTGACGCTTGACATTTTCTTTTCGGGACACACAGAGGTACCCGCGGCCTGCAGAAGGCCTGCACGCGGGTAACCCGCGCCCTAACTGTCTATAGAACGCGGTTATCCACGGGCTATAGTGGTTTCAGTAGCGTGTAGTCTTCAGAAAGCTAAAGAGGCAGTCCCCTCTTCCTCTGTCAGAAGTCTATCTTCTCAGGGGGCTTTCTAGATCCTGTCTGGGTTCTGTTGGTTTATTGTCTTGCTCTTCAGTCTGTTTTGCAAGTGTCGGCAATAGGATTTAATATTACTGAGATAGTTCTTGCCTGAGGGGTAGGCCAGCAGCTTGTCCTTAGTCCATATTCAAGGACTCT